>OFHU01001203.1:17500-20678 GCA_900245905.1 Lacerta viridis | reverse complement strand
GCCCTGAGTGCTCACTGGAAGGACAGATCCTGAAGCTGAGGCTCCAGTACTTTGGTCACCTCGTGAGAAGAGAAGACTCCCTGGAGAAGACCCTGACGTTGGGGAAGATGGAGGGCACAAGGAGAAGAGGACGACAGAGGACGAGATGGTTGGACAGGGTTCTCGAAGCAACCGGGATGAGTTTGGCCAAACTGCGGGAGGCAGTGGAGGATCGGGGCTGCTTGGCATGCTCTGGTCCATGGGGACACGACTGAACAACAACCAAAAACCCATATCCTACCCGAGAATTCGAGACTTACCTCTTACGGACGCACGAAGCTCAAGCGAGCTCTTTGAGAAACCCAGAGGAGCTTGCTGAGAAAAAACACCTCGTTTGGTTGCCACGCCGAGGAAACAGCGCTCGGTAACCGGTGGCCGATTCGGAGGTGCGGCAAAAAATCAGATTTGCAAAACCTCCGTGCTTTGCTAGCAAGGAGGACCGGTTGGACGGGTCTCCTTGCTCAAGCTCGTTCGACCGGACTTTCTTCCCGGCGGAGAGAAAGGCAACAGAAAAGAAAAAGGAACAAAGAAATAAATAAAAACCAGAAAGGCATCCGGGCGGAGAGACGGCACATTTTGATCCGATTTGCAAGCAACACCTTTGTGTTCAGAGGCCGCCGGGGAATCTCCCCCAACGATTCTCCTCCCGCGCGGGAAATCCACAGCTCCGCACAAAAACGTCGAAGGCGGAAGGCACGGCCTTCACGAATTTGCAAATTGGCGGGTAGCCGCGTTGGTCCGCCATAGTCGAAACGAAACAGAAAATCCTTTCCAGTGGCAACTTAGAGACCAACGGAGTTTGTTCTTGGTCTGAGCTTTCGTGTGCATGCAAAACAAAATCCAAAAATTCCTTTCCAGTGGCACCTTAGAGACCGACTCAGTTTGTTCTTGGTCTGAGCTTTCGTGTGCATGCAAAACAAAATCCAAAAGTGGAGAAAAATTCCTTTCCACTGGAGTTAGAGACCGACTCAGTTCGTTCTTGTGTAGCTTTCGTGTGCATGCAAAACAAAATCCAAAAATCCAAAAATTCCTTTCCAGTGGCACCTTAGAGACCGACTCAGTTTGTTCTTGGTCTGAGCTTTCGTGTGCATGCAAAACAAAATCCAAAAATCCAAAAATTCCTTTCCAGTGGCACCTTAGAGACCGACTCAGTTTGTTCTTGGTCTGAGCTTTCGTGTGCATGCAAAACAAAATCCAAAAATCCAAAAATTCCTTTCCAGTGGCACCTTAGAGACCGACTCAGTTTGTTCTTGGTCTGAGCTTTCGTGTGCATGCAAAACAAAATCCAAAAATCCAAAAATTCCTTTCCAGTGGCACCTTAGAGACCGACTCAGTTTGTTCTTGGTCTGAGCTTTCGTGTGCATGCAAAACAAAATCCAAAAATCCAAAAATTCCTTTCCAGTGGCACCTTAGAGACCGACTCAGTTTGTTCTTGGTCTGAGCTTTCGTGTGCATGCAAAACAAAATCCAAAAATCCAAAAATTCCTTTCCAGTGGCACCTTAGAGACCGACGGAGTTTGTTCTTGGTCTGAGCTTTCGTGTGCATGCAAAACAAAATCCAAAAATCCAAAAATTCCTTTCCAGTGGCACCTTAGAGACCGACAGTTTGTTCTTGGTCTGAGCTTTCGTGCGCATGCAAAACAAAATCCAAAAATCCAAAAATTCCTTTCCAGTGGCACCTTAGAGACCGACTCAGTTTGTTCTTGGTCTGAGCTTTCGTGTGCATGCAAAACAAAATCCAAAAAATCCAAAAATTCCTTTCCAGTAGCACGTTAGAAACCGACTCAGTTTGTTCTTGGTCTGAGCTTTCGTGTGCATGCAAAACAAAATCCAAAAAATCCAAAAATTCCTTTCCAGTAGCACGTTAGAAACCGACTCAGTTTGTTCTTGGTCTGAGCTTTCGTGTGCATGCGCATTTTTCAGATTTGCCGAAACAGAAGTTTTGGATTTTTTTCGTTTCGTTTTGCATGCACACGAAAGCTCAGACCAAGAACAGACTCAGTCGGTCTCTAAGGTGCCGCTGGAAAGAATTTTCTATTTCGTTCCGAATTTGCAAATGAAGAGGATGGACTTGACGGGAGCTTGCCGAACGGACGGGGAGACTCCGTGGCCCGGGAGAAGAGACGGCGGAGGAAGACCGGAGGAAATTTTACGATACTTAACGGAATAAATATTGTCATATTTAGTTGTCGCCTTAGGAGGTAGGATGGGACACCTATTCATAGAATCCTAGAGCTGGAAGAGACCCCCAAGGGCCATCCAGTCCAACCCCCTGCCAAGCAGGAAACCCCATCAAAGCATTCCTGACGGACGGCTGTCAAGCCTCCGCTTCAAGACCTCCAAAGAAGGAATCCTAGAACTAGAGTTGGAAGAGACCCCAGGGCCATCCAGTCCAACCCCCTGCCAAGCAGGAAACCCCATCCAAGCATTCCTGACGGACGGCTGAGAACCCCAAATTCACAATCTCAGATACGGCGTCCAGCGGATGAGAACCCCAAATTCACCATCTCAATTATGGTGTCCAGCTAATGAGAACCCCAAATTTACAATCTCAATTAATCCGTGCAGCGGATGAGAACCCCAAATTCAGAATCTCAGATACGGCGTCCAGCGGATGAGAACCCCAAATTCACCATCTCAATTATGGTGTCCAGCTAATGAGAACCCCAAATTTACAATCTCAATTAATCCGTGCAGCGGATGAGAACCCCAAATTCAGAATCTCAATTACGGCGTCCAGCAGGTGAGAACCCCAAATTAACAATCTCAATTATGGTGTCCGGCTAATGAGAACCCCAAATTCACAATCTCAATTAATCCGTGCAGCGGATGAGAATCCCAAACTCACAATCTCAATTACGGCATCCACCTGATGAGAACCCCAAATTCACCATCTCCATCATGGCGTCCAGCGGATGAGAACCCCAAATTCGCCATCTCAATTATGGTGTCCAGCTGGTGAGAACCCCAAATTAACAATCTAAATTATGGCATGCAGCGGATGAGAACCCCAAATTCACCATCTCAATTATGGCGTCCGGCTGAAGAGAACCCCAAATTCACAATCTCAATTATGGCATGGAGTTGATGAGAACCCTAAATTCACAATCTCAATTATGGTGTAGAGCTGATGAGAACC
>OFHU01001203.1:0-12500 GCA_900245905.1 Lacerta viridis | reverse complement strand
CCTCTCTTGTCTTCCCACGTCCCTCCAAGACCAACGTCCCAGAACGAACCTTTTACTCGCTGGCGCCACTGCGGATCCAGAGATTCTCGAAACTTTATTCCTAAATTAGATTTCTTTGTGTCGGTGTGTCCAATCTGCATTTGCTTTAAGTGTGCGCATGTATACGTAGATGCGCATGTACCGTATTTTTCGCTCCATAAGACGCACTTTTTTTCCTCCTAAAAAGGAAGGGGAGATGTCTGCGCGTCTTATGGAAAGAGCTAAAGGCAGGGTTGAAAGGAACCCGCTCAACAGCCGCAGGGAGATCAGGGAGCTAGCTCCCTTCCTGCCCCGCCCAGGCCCCTTGCACAGTAGGATCCTGGGAAATTGAGTTTTTCAGCCATTTGGGGCTTTCTGTTACTTTTCCTCTTGCTTTCTATTACTTGCTGGTGCTTACTGGTTTGCTTTCTTCTTGCTTCCTATTACCTACTGGTGCTTACTGGTTTGTACTGGTTTGCTTTCCTTTTGCTTTCTATTACTTGCTGGTGCCTACTGGTCTGTACTGGTTTGTACTGGTGCTTGGTCTGTACTGGTTTGTACTGGTTTACTGGTTTGTACTGGTGCTTACTGGTTTGTACTGGTTTGCTTTCCTCTTGCTTCCTATTACCTGCTGGTGCGTACTGGTTTGTACTGGTGCTTACTGGTCTGTACTGGTTTGTACTGGTGCTTACTGGTTTGTACTGGTTTGTACTGGTTTGCTTTCGCTTTCCTCTTGCTTCCTATTACTTGCTGGTACGTACTGGTTTGTACTGGTGCTTACTGGTACTACTGGTTTGTACTGGTGCTTACTGGTCTGTACTGGTTTGTACTGGTGCTTACTGGTTTGTACTGGTTTGTACTGGTGCTTACTGGTTTGTACTGGTTTGCTTTCCTCTTGCTTCCTATTACCTGCTGGTGCGTACTGGTTTGTACTGGTGCTTACTGGTCTGTACTGGTTACTGGTTTGTACTGGTGCTTACTGGTTTACTGGTTTGTACTGGTTCGCTTTCCTCTTGCTTCCTATTACTTGCTGGTGCGTACTGGTTTGTACTGGTGCTTACTGGTCTGTACTGGTTTGTACTGGTGCTTACTGGTCTGGTTTTTTTCCTCTTTGCTTCCTATTACTGCTGGTGCGTACTGGTTTGTACTGGTGCTTACTGGTCTGTACTGGTTTGTACTGGTGCTTACTGGTTTGTACTGGTTCGCTTTCCTCTTGCTTCCTATTACCTGGTGCGTACTGGTTTGTACTGGTGCTTACTGGTCTGTACTGGTTTGTACTGGTGCTTACTGGTCTGTACTGGTTTGTACTGGTTTGCTTTCTTTCTCTTGCTTCCTATTACTTGCTGGTGCATACTGGTTTGTACTGGTGCTTACTGGTCTGTACTGGTTTGTACTGGTGCTACTGGTTCTGGTTCTTTCCTCTTGCTTCCTATTACTGCTGTGCGTACTGGTTTGTACTGGTGCTTACTGGTCTGTACTGGTTTGTACTGGTGCTTACTGGTTTGTACTGGTTCTTTCCTCTTGCTTCCTATTACTTGCTGGTGCGTACTGGTTTGTACTGGTGCTTACTGGTCTGTACTGGTTTGTACTGGTGCTTACTGGTTTGTACTGGTTTGCTTTCCTCTTGCTTCCTATTACTGCTGGTGCGTACTGGTTTGTACTGGTGCTTACTGGTCTGTACTGGTTTGTACTGGTGCTTACTGGTTTGTACTGGTGCTTACTGGTTTGTACTGGTTTGCTTTCCTCTTGCTTCCTATTACCTGCTGGTGCGTACTGGTTTGTACTGGTGCTTACTGGTCTGTACTGGTTTGTACTGGTGCTTACTGGTTTGTACTGGTTCCTCTTGCTTCCTATTACTGGTCTGTACTGGTGTACTGTACTTACTGGTCTTACTGGTTTGTACTGGCTTACTGGTTTGTACTGGTTTGCTTTCCTCTTGCTATTACCTGGTTTGTACTGGTTTGTACTGGTGCTTACTGGTCTGTACTGGTTTGTACTGGTGCTTACTGGTCTGTACTGGTTTGTACTGGTGCTTACTGGTTTGTACTGGTTTGCTTTCCTCTTGCTTCCTATTACTTGCTGGTGCGTACTGGTTTGTACTGGTGCTTACTGGTCTGTACTGGTGCTTACTGGTTTGTACTGGTTCGCTTTCCTCTTGCTTCCTATTACTTGCTGGTACGTACTGGTTTGTACTGGTGCTTACTGGTCTGTACTGGTGCTTACTGGTTTGTACTGGTTCGCTTTCCTCTTGCTTCCTATTACTTGCTGGTGCTTACTGGTCTGTACTGGTTTGTACTGGTGCTACTGGTTTGTACTGGTTTGCTTTCCTCTTGCTTCCTATTACTTGCTGGTGCGTACTGGTTTGTACTGGTGCTTACTGGTCTGTACTGGTTTGTACTGGTGCTTACTGGTTTGTACTGGTTCGCTTTCCTCTTGCTTCCTATTACTTGCTGGTGCGTACTGGTTTGTACTGGTGCTTACTGGTCTGTACTGGTTTGTACTGGTGCTTACTGGTTTGTACTGGTTTGCTTTCCTCTTGCTTCCTATTACTGCTGGTGCGTACTGGTTTGTACTGGTGCTTACTGGTCTGTACTGGTTTGTCTGTACTGGTGCTTACTGGTTTGTACTGGTTCGCTTTCCTCTTGCTTCCTATTACTTGCTGGTGCTTACTGGTTTGTACTGGTGCTTACTGGTCTGTACTGGTGCTTACTGGTTTGTACTGGTTTGCTTTCCTCTTGCTTCCTATTACTTGCTGGTGCGTACTGGTTTGTACTGGTGCTTACTGGTCTGTACTGGTGCGTACTGGTTTGTACTGGTTCGCTTTCCTCTTGCTTCCTATTACTTGCTGGTGCTTACTGGTCTGTACTGGTTTGTACTGGTGCGTACTGGTTTGTACTGGTTTGCTTTCCTCTTGCTTCCTATTACTTGCTGGTGCGTACTGGTTTGTACTGGTGCTTACTGGTCTGTACTGGTGCGTACTGGTGCGTACTGGTTTGTACTGGTTCGCTTTCCTCTTGCTTCCTATTACCTGCTGGTGCGTACTGGTTTGTACTGGTGCTTACTGGTCTGTACTGGTTTGTACTGGTGCTTACTGGTTGTACTGGTTTGTACTGGTGCTTACTGGTTTCTACTGGTTTGCTTTCCTCTTGCTTCCTATTACCTGCTGGTGCTACTGGTTTGTACTGGTCTTACTGGTCTGTACTGGTTTGTACTGGTGCTTACTGGTCTGTACTGGTTTGTACTGGTGCTTACTGGTTTGTACTGGTTCGCTTTCCTCTTGCTTCCTATTACTTGCTGGTGCATACTGGTTTGTACTGGTGCTTACTGGTCTGTACTGGTGCTTACTGGTTTGTACTGGTTTGCTTTCCTCTTGCTTCCTATTACTTGCTGGTGCATACTGGTTTGTACTGGTGCTTACTGGTCTGTACTGGTGCGTACTGGTTTGTACTGGTTCGCTTTCCTCTTGCTTCCTATTACTTGGTGCTTACTGGTCTGTACTGGTTTGTACTGGTGCGTACTGGTTTGTACTGGTTTGCTTTCCTCTTGCTTCCTATTACTTGCTGGTACGTACTGGTTTGTACTGGTGCTTTGGTCTGTACTGGTGCGTACTGGTGCGTACTGGTTTGCACTGGTTCGCTTTCCTCTTGCTTCCTATTACTTGCTGGTCTGTACTGGTTTGTACTGGTGTTACTGGTGCTTACTGGTTTGTACTGGTTCTTTCCTCTTGCTTCCTATTACCTGCTGGTGCTTACTGGTCTGTACTGGTTTGTACTGGTGCTTGGTTTGTAAGCAATGCTTTTCCCCCTTTACAAAAGCTGCACAAATCTGAACTGATCCTCAAAAAGCAGGGCTTTTCCCTTTGCAAAAAAAGCTGCAAAACTTTGAGCTGATTCTCAAAAAAAAACAACCATGGGTTTTAGAGGAGGAAAACCAGAAAAATATTTTTTCCTGGTTTCCTCCTCTGAAAACGAGGTGCGCCCTATGGTCCGGAGCGTCCTATGGAGCGAAAAATACGGTATATGTCGGTTTGTAATTTGTTTAAGAAAAAATAAATAAACTTTATCCCTGTTAAAAATTGCACAGTTGCACAAAAAGGCAACAAATGCAAAAGGGGGGGGGGAATTAGAAATAAAAAAGAAAATCCCAGCAATAAAATGCACTGCATATTCGGGCACATAAGACTACTTTTTAATCCAGGGAAATCTTTTGAAAAGTCGGGGTCGTCTTATATGCCGGGTGGAGGAATCTGCGGCCGAGTAGATCTCCAACTCGGTATTTTAACTGGGAAAGTTGGGGGTCGTCTTATATGTCGGTTGGAGAATCTGCGGCCGAGTAGATCTCAAATTCGATATTTTAACTGGGAAGAGTAGATCTCCAACTCGATATTTTAACTGGGAAAGTTGGGGGTCGTCTTATATGCCGGTTGGAGGAATCTGCGGCCGAGTAGATCTCCAACTCGGTATTTTAACTGGGAAAGTTGGGGGTCGTCTTATATGCCGGTTGGAGAATCTGCGGCCGAGTAGATCTCAAATTCGATATTTTAACTGGGAAAGTAGATCTCCAACTCCATATTTTAACTGGAAAAGTTGGGGGTCGTTTTATATGACGGTTGGAGAATCTGCGGCCGAGTAGATCTCAAATTCGATATTTTAACTGGGAAGAGTAGATCTCCAACTCGATATTTTAACTGGGAAAGTTGGGGGTCGTCTTATATGCCGGTTGGAGAATCTGCGGCCGAGTAGATCTCCAACTCGGTATTTTAACTGGGAAAGTTGGGGGTCGTCTGATATGCTCAGTCGTCTTCTGCTCCGGAAAATACGGTATTTACGGAATCAATTTATAGATCCTTGCACCGTCAGCTCATTGGTACATCTGTTTTCTTCCGTTACGTTTTCTATCCGTTTTTTTTCTCGTTTGGAATATGAAATGCTGAATTTTCTTAAATATTTCAGCGCATCCGACCGGAGGGAGGCCAATCTGTCTCGCAACCCAACCCCGCGCCGAAAGTGCATTTAAGTTTTCTTTGCCTCGGGTAAATCGGTCTCCGTCGTGGTTTCCAGAACAAAAATAAAATAAAATAAAATAAAATAAAATAAAAAATAAAATAATAAAATAAAATAAAATGAAAATAAAATAAAATAAAATAAAATAATAAAATAAAATAAAATAAAATAAAATAAAATAATAAAATAAAAAAAAAATAAAATAAAATAAAATAAAAAAAATATAAAATAATAAAAATAAAAATAAAATAAAATCCCTCCCGGTTGCAGCACCTTAGAGACCCGCTGCGTTTGTTCTTGGGGTGAGCTTTCGGGGGCCATGCTATGAAACCAAAGTAGTGTGGATGCGATTGGAATCAAACTGATTTACATCTCGATTTAAAGCACTAGTCGGTAAGGCTCGGGGTGGATTTAAATGGGAAAAAATCCGATTTAAATTTTAAAAAGTCCGATTTAAATAAAGAAAAAAAATCGGATTTCACCCCCCAAAAAAAATCGCCGTATTTTTCTCTCCATAAGACGCACTTTTCCCCTCCTGAAAAGGGGGAATATCTGTGCGTCTTACGGAGCAAATGGTGGTCCCTGGAGCAGCATTGCCCAGGGGCCAAAAGAGGATCGTGCTTCTTATTTTACAAAGAGAAAGGTTTAAGGGATGCGAACCCGGTTCACCAGATTACGAGTCCACCGCTCGTAACCACTAAGGAGCGGGGCGCGAACCCGGTTCACCAGATTACGAGTCCACCGCTCTTAACAACTAAGGAGCGGAGACGCGAACCTGGTACCCCAGATTACGAGTCCACCGCTCTTAACCACTAAGGAGCGTGGAAGCGAACCCGGTTCACCAGATTACGAGTCCACCGCTCTTAACCACTAAGGAGCGGGGAGCGAACCCGGTTCACCAGATTACGAGTCCACCGCTCTTAACCACTAAGGAGCGGAGACGCGAACCTGGTACCCCAGATTACGAGTCCACCGCTCGTAACCACTAAGGAGCGTGGACGCGAACCCGGTTCACCAGATTACGAGTCCACCGCTCTTAACCACTAAGGAGCGTGGAAGCGAACCCGGTTCACCAGATTACGAGTCCACCGCTCTTAACCACTAAGGAGCGGAGACGCGAACCTGGTACCCCAGATTACGAGTCCACCGCTCGTAACCACTAAGGAGCGTGGACGCGAACCCGGTTCACCAGATTACGAGTCCACCGCTCTTAACCACTAAGGAGCGTGGAAGCGAACCTGGTACCCCAGATTCACCAGATTATGAGTCCACCTGGTTCACCAGATTATGAGTCCACCGAAACCACACTGGCTTCAGGGACGTGAACCCGGTTCCCCAGATTACGAGTCCGCCGCTCTTAACCACTACACCACACTGCCTTAAGGGACGCGAACCCGGTTCACCAGATTACGAGTCCGCCGCTCTTAACCACTACACCACCGGGGTCCCTTTCCCTTTCCCTAACCATATTCCAAGCAACGGCACATACGCTCGTGGACGGCGAGGGGTTTGCCATAGCTCCCGTGCCCCTTTCCCCGCCGTCCTCCGCCTGGTTCCCCCGCGGAAATTTCTCAACGGAGATTCCGCTACAAAGGGCGGGATACGGCACGGTCGCGAGACCTGCAGAACGTTGCACTGCAGAGCTAAAAATAGGACATCCGGGAATAATTCCCACGGGACGGACGCTGGAAAGGCAAACCGTGCGCTGGGGGGGGGGTGGAAGGAAAGGATGCAGACAGCAAAATTGAGAAACGGGGAGAGGGGGAATGTGCGAGAAGGACGGATTCTGCATCGCTTAACCTATCCCTCCCGTAAATTTGCAAAGAGAGAGAGAGAGAGAGAGGAGTAAGAAAAGGATGCTGCATGTATCTTATAACCGACACATATCTTTCAATTAAAAAATCTTTGAATTAAGAGATACATACCTTTTAAATATCTGAAATATAATCCCGTTTTAATATCTTTAGAAATCCGTTGGCATTCTGCGCACGGGGAAATTGGAAAGTGCGCAATGGGGGGGGAAGGGGCATATGGGGGGTTCCGGTCCTTCTACAAGCAGTGATAGAGAGGAAGAGTTGGGATTGGATATCCCGCCGGATCGCTACCCGAAAGGAGTCTCCAAGCGGATCACATTCTCCTTTTCCCTTCCTCCCGTCGCGACAAACACGCTGAGGGGCGAGAGGGGTTGAGAGACTTTGGAGAAGGGGGACTAGCCCAAGGTCACCCGGCAGCTGCATGTGGAGGAGAGGAGACGCGAACCCGGTTCACCGGATTACGAGTCCACCGCTCTTAACCACTACACCACACTGTTTTAAGGGATGCGAACCCGGTTCACCGGATTACAAGTCCACCGCTCTTAACCACTACACCACACTGGTTTAAGGGACGCGAACCCGGTTCACCGGATTACAAGTCCACCGCTCTTAACCACTACACCACACTGGTTTAAGGGATGCGAACCCGGTTCACCGGATTACAAGTCCACCTCTCTTAACCACTACACCACACTGGTTTAAGGGACGCGAATCCGGTTCACCGGATTACAAGTCCACCGCTCTTAACCACTACACCACACTGACTTAATGGATGCGATCCCGGTTCACCGGATTACAAGTCCGCCTCTCTTAACCACTGCAACACACTGACTTAAGGAATGCCAACCCGGTTCACCGGATTACAAGTCCACCTCTCTTAACCACTGCACCACACTGGTTTAAGAGACGCGAACCCGGTTCACCGGATTACAAGTCCACCGCTCTTAACCACTGCACCACACTGACTTAAGGGATGCCAACCCGGTTCACCGGATTACAAGTCCACCGCTCTTAACCACTACACCACACTGGTTTAAGGGATGCGAACCCGGTTCACCGGATTACAAGTCCGCCTCTCTTAACCACTACACCACACTGGTTTAAGGGATGCGAACCCGGTTCACCGGATTACAAGTCCGCCTCTCTTAACCACTACACCACACTGGTTTAAGGGATGCGAACCCGGTTCACCGGATTACAAGTCCACCGCTCTTAACCACTACACCACACTGGTTTAACCCGGTTCACCGGATTACAAGTCCACCGCTCTTAACCACTACACCACACTGGTTTAAGGGACGCGAACCCGGTTCACCGGATTACAAGTCCACCGCTCTTAACCACTACACCACACTGGTTTAAGGGATGCGAACCCGGTTCACCGGATTACAAGTCCACCTCTCTTAACCACTACACCACACTGGTTTAAGGGACGCGAATCCGGTTCACCGGATTACAAGTCCACCGCTCTTAACCACTACACCACACTGGTTTAAGGGATGCGAACCCGGTTCACCAGATTACAAGTCCACCTCTCTTAACCACTACACCACACTGGTTTAAGGGACGCGAATCCGGTTCACCAGATTACAAGTCCACCGCTCTTAACCACTACACCACACTGGTTTAAGGGACGCGAACCCGGTTCACCAGATTACAAGTCCACCGCTCTTAACCACTACACCACACTGGTTTAAGGGATGCGAACCCGGTTCACCAGATTACAAGTCCACCTCTCTTAACCACTACACCTCACTGGTTTAAGGGACGCGAATCCGGTTCACCAGATTACAAGTCCGCCGCTCTTAACCACTACACCACACTGGCTAAGGGACGCGAATCCGGTTCACCAGATTACAAGTCTGCCGCTCTTAACCACTACACCACACTGTTAAGGGACGCGAATCCGGTTCACGATTACAAGTCCTCTCTTAACCACTACACCACACTGGCTAAGGGACGCGAATCCGGTTCACCGATTACAAGTCTCCGCTCTTAACCACTACACCACACTGGTTTAAGATGCGAACCGGTTCACCGGATTACAAGTCCACCTCTCTTAACCACTACACCACACTGGTATAGAGCAGAGGCTTGACAGCCGTCCGTCAGGAATGCTTGGATGGGGTTTCCTGCTTGGCAGGGGGTTGGACTGGATGGCCTTGGGGGTCCCTTCCAACTCTCGGATTCTAGGAATGCTTGGGTGGGGTTTCCTGCTTGGCAGGGGGTTGGACTGGATGGCCTTTGGGGGTCCCTTCCAACTCTCGGATTCTAGGAATGCTTGGGTGGGGTTTCCTGCTTGGCAGGGGGTTGGACTGGATGGCCTTTGGGGGTCCCTTCCAACTCTCGGATTCTAGGAATGCTTGGATGGGGTTTCCTGCTTGGCAGGGGGTTGGACTGGATGGCCCTTGGGGTCTCTTCCAACTCGATGATTCTAGGATTCTAGTCCTTGTCGCAACCGGAAACTGATGCGCATTAGGTGACCATCCCATCCTCTGTCGTCCCCTTCTCCTCGCGCCCTCCATCTTTCCCAACGTCAGGTCTTAGATCCAGGTTGGAAGAGACCCCAAGGGCCATCCAGTCCAACCCCCTGCCAAGCAGGAAACCCCATCCAAGCATCCCTGACAGATCATAGAATCAGAGTTGGAAGAGACCCCAAGGGCCATCCAGTCCAACCCCCTGCCAAGCGGGAAACCCCATCCAAGCGTTCCTGACGGACGGCTGTCAAGCCTCCGCTTCGAGACCTCCAAAGAAGGAGACTCCGCCACACTCCTTGGTAGCAAATCTTACCGTCAGGAAGTTTAGGTGGAATCTTCTTCCTTGTAGTTTGAATCCGTTGCCCCGCGTCCGCTTCTCCGGAGCGGCGGAAGACAACCTTCCTCCCTCGTCTAGATGGCATCCTTTGATACATTTGAACATGGCTATCCTCTCGCCCCTTAAGCGTCTCTTCTCCAGGCTAAACATACCCGGCTCCCTGAGCCGTTCCTCATCAGGCATCGTTTCCAGGCCTTGGACCATTTTTGGTAGCCCTCTTCTGGACACCTTCCAGCTTGTCGGTATCCGTTTTGAACTGGGGCGCCCAGAACTGAAATTAGAATATCGTGGCAAAACTGTTTCCATTAGCTACTGGAGTTTAAGACATGAGACAGACTCATGACATGCAAAGCGAGATACATCAAACCTTTGCTTGTTATATTTGGGGGTGATTTCGGCGCACAGCTGATGGAAACCCCCAAAGTCGAGATGGTGAATTTTGGGGTTCTCATCAGCCGTGCGCCATAACCATCACAATTGTGACAAATAAAGGCTGGACGTATGTCGCTTTGCATGTCACGAGTCTATCGCATATATCAGTTTCCCCTTTTAAGTTCAATTACTGAAAGAAAGGAACCTTTCCATGATAATCTGATTTTTCGGGGTTTCACCAGAATACGGTAAAGGTAAAAGGGACACCTGAGCGTTCGGTCCGGTCGCCGACGACTCTGGGGTTGCGACCTATTTATCTACTGGAAAAGACCCTGATGTTGGGAAAGATGGAGGGCGCAAGGAGAAGGGGACGACAGAGGATGAGATGGCCACCTCATGAGAAGAGAAGACTCCCTGGAAAGACCCTGATGTTGGGAAAGATGGAGGGCACAAGGAGAAGGGGACGACAGAGGACGAGATGGCCATGCTCATGAGAAGAGAAGTCTCGCTGGAGAAGACCCTGATGTTGGGAAGATGGAGGGCACAAGGAGAAGGGGACGACAGAGGAGATGGCCACCTCATGAGAAGAGAAGACTCCCTGGAGAAGACCCTGATGTTGGGAAAGATGGAGGGCAAGGAGAAGGGGACGACAGAGGATGAGATGGCCACCTCATGAGAAGAGAAGACTCCCTGGAAAGACCCTGATGTTGGGAAAGATGGAGGGCACAAGGAGAAGGGGACGACAGAGGACGAGATGGCCACCTCATGAGAAGAGAAGACTCCCTGGAAGACCCTGATGTTGGGAAAGATGGAGGGCACAAGGAGAAGGGGACGACAGAGGACGAGATGGCCATGCTCATGAGAAGAGAAGTCTCGCTGGAGAAGACCCTGATGTTGGGAAGGATGGAGGGCACAAGGAGAAGGGGACGACAGAGGACGAGATGGCCACCTCATGAGAAGAGAAGACTCCCTGAGAAGACCCTGATGTTGGGAAGATGGAGGGCACAAGGAGAAGGGGACGACAGAGGACGAGATGGCCACCTCATGAGAAGAGAAGACTCCCTGGAGAAGACCCTGATGTTGGGAAAGATGGAGGGCACAAGGAGAAGGGGACGACAGAGGACGAGATGGCCACCTCATGAGAAGAGAAGACTCCCTGGAGAAGACCCTGATGTTGGGAAAGATGGAGGGCACAAGGAGAAGGGGACGACAGAGGACGAGATGGCCACCTCATGAGAAGAGAAGACTCCCTGGACAAGACCCTGATGTTGGGAAGGATGGAGGGCAGAAGGAGAAGGGGACGACAGAGGAGGAGATGGCCACCTTATGAGAAGAGAAGACTCCCTGGAGAAGACCCTGATGTTGGGAAAGATGGAGGGCACAAGGAGAAGGGGACGACAGAGGACGAGATGGTTGGACAGGGTTCTCCAAGCTACCAGCATGAGTCTGGCCAAACTGCGGGAGGCAGCGGAAGACAGGAGGGCCTGGCGTGCACCGGTCCGCGGGGTCCCGACGAGTCGGACACGACTGAACAACAACAAGCAGGAAATATCTGTCCCCCAGCTTCCCAAGTTAGTACTGGGAGAGGGATGACATCACCGGCGTTTCAGCGGCTCCCAACCGGAGCGGAGGCCGGAAGGACAGACCCGGGAGTAACCCCTGTCCATCACCGACGCGCACCGAGGATCCGAGCGGCTACTCGAAGCACGGCGCGAGCCGCTGCCCGGATTCTCCCACGCCCGCGGCGCCGTGTCCGGCGCCGATAATTAACAACCCGCGACCGCTCCGTTTGGCAGGCGGGAATCGCCGGCGGCAGAGCTTCTCGGCGGAGCGCTCGTTTGCGGCCGCCAATAAAACGGGAGCGGGGAAAGCAGCTGCGAGACGGTCGTTTGGCCGACAGGCGACCCATAAATCCCGAGGCTCGTTAGGGAGTGCGAATCTCAACGTCAATTTTATCGCCGCCCCCTATGCCGGTTTTTAACGGGGCCATTTAATGGAGCTCAAAGCGCGCTAGGGGTCTCCTCCGCAGGGAAGCGGGCGGAGGGCCTTCTCGGTGGTGGCGCCCGCCCGGTGGAACTCCCTGCCACGAGAAGCCAAGCTACAGGGAACCGGGCAGAGGGCCTTCTCGGTGGTGGCGCCCGCCCCGTGGAACTCCCTGCCACAAGAAGCCAAGCTACAGGGAACCGGGCAGAGGGCCTTCTCGGTGGTGGCACACGCCCTATGGGACTCCCTGCCACCAGATGTCCAAGAGACCAAGAACTACCCGACTTTTAGAAGACATCTGAAGGCGGCCCTGTTTAGGGAAGCTTTGAAGGTTTGGCGGAGCGTCTTATGGAGCTTTTTATTTGACAAAGAGAAAAGGGGGTGTTGAAAGGACCCCGATCGGCAAGAGATCGGGAGAGAGATACGAGTCCCGGGTCCCTTTCCGCCCCGCCCTCCATTGTTGAATGTGCTGCAGAGGGAGGTTGTTTGTTTCCCC
>OFHU01000379.1:0-13921 GCA_900245905.1 Lacerta viridis | reverse complement strand
TACTCTTCTTCCATGTCCCTTTATCATAGAAACCTCAAGACATACAGTTGGTTAATGATATTTTCACTTCCTCTGTCTCTTGAAAACCATCTGGTATTCTTTGGGTGTGAACTAAAATGTATGTCTCTTAATCATTCCAAATTGGTGAGGAGGCGGCAGATGGTGTTGAGTAATCCCAATGCCTATGGTGCTTCTTAACCTTTACCATAACATGGCAGAAAAGTAGGTTGTTACTAATTTTCTTTTATAGAACATCTCTGACCTTAAGTTAAAAAGCTGGTCACGGTGTTCTATTACTTCCCAATGAATGGAAGAACTGACATTATAGGTATATTCTTAAATCACACAACTTTATGACTAATGTGCAGGTGTTTTCCTTTTTCTGCATAATATAATTGTAAGCTTGCAACATAGAATTGAAAAACATTTTCAATTTTATGACAGAAAAGTTTACCTGTTTCCATTATAACTCAATTAATACTGGTCATGGTTCTGAAAAATCATTAGCACATATAAGAACATAAGATGAGCCTACTGAATCCATCTAGTTCAGCATCCTGTTCTCACAATTGCCAAGCAGATCCACAGGTGTCCCATAAGCAAATATAGGAAGGAAATGTGTATTCCTACACCATAATGTCCCAGAGCAAGTTACAGCAATAGAATATACACTTACAAAAGCAAATAAGGATTGGTTTGGGAACCTATGCTTTTTAGCATGTTTACAAATGTTCTACTGTTTTGAGTAAGCAGTGAGGTGGCCAAGTTTGCTGTATAATACTAAAATTTTCAGGACTGAAGCAAGTCAATTTTGCATGGTGCTTTAATATGCCCTCATCTGACACACACTAATATTATCATGTGAGAGCGATAGTCTTCAGTGTGGTAACTCTGGTGTGGTAACTAATAGCTGTCATCACATGAAGGCTCATTAAAGGTGGGGTCCTTTATTAGACAGGAGCATATTAAGCAGCAAGCTTTGTAGGATCTCACATTTTTTAACCCATTGATTTTTAGCTCTAAGGATAAAGGAAAAGGGTTGGTGTCTTGTATTTTTAATTTACATCTTAGCATTGATATGGGCTTTGCAGAGGGCCTGAAATGGATGTGATTTGAATATTTTCATTAATGACAACTGTTGGAATTCTAAGTGGTTAAAGTTCCCATTTAAATCAGTATCATCTAGCATGAGGGAACAGGCATTAAAAATAGTGCAGAAAGACCCTATGAGAATCTTTCAAATGAAGATATTTAATTCAATACTATGTTGGAGAGATGTAAGAAACCAGTGGGTATTGTCATTTCAGATCTCTAATTGGTTATCTTCTTGCAGTTGTCAGGCTACTCATTGCTCAAGGACTCAAAGGGTACACCAAATTGGTGTAAGGCAGTTTGGCAAGTTGCAAAGGTGGAAAAATTAATAAATATAATCTGTCTGGCTAAAGGAATTAAATATAAAGCATTGTTTGTGGCAGATTGGCACTGTTTTATTGTTTCTACAAATCAAGATGAAATACAAAGCATACAAAACTTTCTGGCTGCTATGAACATTGTAGATTTGAACTTTAATACTTAATAGTGGGCCTTCCTGATCGATTAATGCTTTTGGTTTGTCTTCTCCCTGGCCAATCTTAGACTCCTCTCACCTCATCTAAGAGATGAGGGGATCGTTCTGTGTTATTAAAATTTTAATTAAAAACAACAACAAAAAGCCACAAGGGCTCATTCACTCAACATGTTTACTGCATCGGTTCTGCGTCAGTGGCTACTTTAAGTTGAATATCTTTAAGCCCACGATCATTAAAAACAATTTCCTTTGTTACAAAAGAAACATGAATCTGAGCAGTATCTGTATGTAGTTGGAATGAGGACATTAATACTCCAAAGAATAGACATCAATACTAAATATAGACAAGGCTTTTTTTCAGCTGGAACTGCCATTGTGGTGTTCATGGTGAGTTTCAGCACCTCTTTTTCTAGAAAAATAGCACTGAATCTTGCCCATTTTTTTCCTTTATGGCACAAGGCCTCCTCCAGATTCAGCTTAGCTTGTTGTTCTGTGCACCTATTGGACACTTTATTTCTACAGGAATCACGCTACAAAGTTTAAAATTTCCTTTTCAGAAACTGCTACAAGTTGGTTTTGTTTGAAATATTGGAAGCCCCAAAGCATGTTTGTTGAGGGCCAAGTCCAAAGTTAGCTACAGTAGCCTGTAAAACTATGCTGGTGCTTGAAATTCTTCGGGCAATAGCTAATTCTCCTGTTCCACTACTGCAAGAGACTAGCAGCAGAAGAACTTGACTTCCCCAGCAGCGCACCCTCAAAATAATTTCTGGAGGGTTGGGGAACTCTGAATAAGAACTGGTTTGCTCGGGGTAGGAGAGGAAAGAAAAGTGTTGCTGCACTAGCAGAATTCCACTGACTCTGCTTTGGATACAGCCCAGCAATTTGTGTCTATTTCAACTAACTGAAAGGTTGCTGTTTCCTGTTCCAAAATTTACATGTAGCTTTGTCTCACTTTTTGCAGAGTTGGTGTTTTTTTCATTTGGTGGTGTGCCTGCAATGCTTTCTAAATAATAATAAAGACTAGTATGCAATAATTTGAAGTACAGTGTATTACACACATCTTTGAGGGAACTGTATTGGAAGAATTGATTCAGTTCTGCTGCCTACTATTTCATAAGATGTGAACAAAATGGCAAACATAATGAACTTGAAATAAAAATAGCTGGTCATCTTCAATAACGATACTCACTTCACTAGATCAGAACAAGCTTCTGGCTATTCTTCTAGTCTCAGCACATGAAATTCATTGGACATGTGCTTGGTTCCCCCGCCCTTTCGGTAGCATATTGTACAGAATATAGCAGTAAAATTAAATGGTTGGAATATGGGGTTTTAATCTAAAGCTGGTCATTGGTTTGTTTTGAATGTATTCAACAAGCAATCAAAGCAGGTATATATGGGTAGCTGTTCCTCAGTTTATGTGTTATGGCTAGAATTCAGCAGTGAAATGTGGTTTCTTGTGTTAGGTAGGATGATGTTTCTTTAAATATACAGAAATAAAAATTAAGAAAGTTTCAATATAAAAACGTTTGTTTTCGTGCCTGGTAGGTTATTTAGAAGAAGATAGCACTGCACATTCATAAGCAGGTAGGACAAACCAAGTCCATTCAAGTGGGAGTCTATACATGTTGCAAAAGTAGTTTTTGATTAGCAAGAGTATGCAAATGGAGTTGTACATATGAATGTGAATGCTGTCCAAGCAGAATTTATTTCAATGTGATGCATGTGTGTATGTGCATGCACTTACGCTTTTCTTACTCGCTTTTGGTTGCCATCAATCGGGGTGGCCAGCTTCTTTGGGCTCGTGGGCACACCTACCAAGCACTCACCACCATCTGTTATATTGGCTATGAACGGTGGTGTTCCAGTCAAACTGAAGCCTGGGATTAATCATCTTGCTTTATTTAATCTGCCCTCCAGTTGGAAAGACCATTGCAGGGGAAGAGCTACAGACAGAATTTTAAAAAATGAGAATAATCCATGTGCTTGCTAGCCATCTGAGTTACACAGTTCCTCCAAAACAGAAAATTTGTGGGGAGCAGGGTGGTATTTTAAATTTGCTGGTTTGACCCTCTATATTTTTTAATTGTGTCCTGATTGAACTCAGTTTTGAGTTACTCATATGGTTTACAGTAAAACCAATATCTTAATATAGATGTTACTAAATGCGTAATAAGCATATGTTCATCTTTATTATTAAACACTGCAGCCCTTCAAATGTTTTTGACTAATATTTATTATTATTGGCTTTGTTTAGTATCAATGTAGCTATTAAATAACTGAAGTTATTAAAAACAGTTAAATAATTATTTCAAAGGGCTCCTCCGGGTGACCTTTAAATAATGATTTGTGCTCATGAAGTTATCAGAGCGGTCATACATGATCCTACTTTCAATGCTATTTGCGCTTGCAGAAGTTTTTGGTTGCCCATACAGTTTCATTTCCGTATGCATATTCTGTAACCTGCTGCTAAAATCCCATTACTTTTCATACCACAAATGATCTGGGTTTTGTCCTTTTATTGCATTATAGCCCCTCTGAACAGTAATAATGAGGTAGCATTGGGGAAGCATCATAGTACAACAAATAAAGCAGAATAAATCCACCACTACTTTTGTGTCAAGAAAATGTTGTGGAATATTGCTGTGGGCATCCATCTGTCTGACACAATGGAATGTGCCTCCAGGGGTAAAAGTCAAATTTCCACATTAGCAGCGCTGAAGTGACCTCCCTGGGGCGCAAGCCTAGGCAGTGTGTATGGAGGTCGTGGACTGCCCAGACAACAAGGCCTCCCTCTCCACCTCATTGATGTGGTCCAAAGGAAAGCAGAGCAATATGCTTGGCACCAGGTTGGCTGCAGGAATTGCTAGAAGGAGACATACAAGGCGCCATCCAATCATCTTAAATCATCTTAGGGACTTCACTCCAGATTTATGTAGGGTTTACTTCTTAGATTTTTCTCCTCCCGAAGATATCCTGCAAGACAGCAGAGGTTTAGGATCAGAGTTTTCCTTCAAGTTGGGCTACCATCCCAGGTTGACAAGCTAATTCCACTTCCTTGTGCAGAATATTGCTGTGGGCATCCATCCTGTCTGACACAATGGAATGTGCCTCCAGGGGTAAATTAGTCAAATCCTTCCACATTAGCAGCGTACTGAAGTGACCTCCCTGGGGCGCAAGCCTAGGCAGTGTGTATGGAGGTCGTCATCCCAAAGCAGTATGCAAACAATTTCAAATAGAGAGGCAGACTAGGATACAAATCGCCACACAAAAGACCCGTTGGAAAAGAAAGTCCTTCAAAAGGCACCCAGGGGAAACAGAAGGCACCTGTCTCTAAGACACCTGTCTCTAAGAGTAGGTGCCACCACGCTAAAGGTTTCATTCCTACATTGTACAGAACAGATCTAGTAAGACAGAACTGCAGGAGCCCCTCACCTGCAGAGCACAGTGCGTGGTTATGTACACAAGGAGTGAGACAATCTTTTAGGTCTCCTGGTCCCTAAAAGATGTAGAGGACTTTGCAGAACAGTCAATATTCCTTCCCCATCACAGATTATTCAGGAACTGCATTCTCAATGGAACCTGGAAGCATTCTCCCTTTCCATTTTTGAAAACAGAGAAGCCCACGCACCTTTTGTGACTGACAACTATATACAAGGTTACATCTGTTGTGTTGACTCTTTTTTTCACAAACCAATGGTTTGTCTTACTTCTTAGGCACCTCCCCAGTGTTTATCTGCAGATTTTCTTGGATCTTCTCATAGAATTACCATCCCAGGTTTTTTCCCCCAGAGTGTTGAGCCTCCCACTACAAAGTTTGGCCTTGTTAATGCAGCACCCTGTTTCAGGCCCTATGTGTATGTGTGTCTGAAAAAACTTCTTTTTTCATTTAAAGTGATTTATTTCCACACCCTGAAATGTATAACAGTCCCCACGGCATATCCCTACCCATTTTAAACAAATAAAAATGGGCCAATTGATTCTGAATGATTTCTTTGTTGAAATTTATAATTAAATGTGAGGGCATGGAGTTTGATGGCAAGTTTCTCTTACATTAAGGAACGAAGATTTAGTCCCTTTCAGACCAAGTGCTGTTGAAGCATGCATAATCAGAAAATTGCTCAGGTGGCATTCTATGTCAATTGGCTTTTTCTAAATGAGCTGGAGGTTCAGAATACCAGCATTGGAAGGAGTAGGAGGATAAAAAGTGGGAATTGTGGTTGCAGACTGCAGAAATTATAGACCTATGGCAACAGTTCTCCCCCCTTCCCAGCAATCCAAGTAATAAGCTTTGTTATGTCTTTAAATGAGTCCCCCCTTCCCTCTGCAGCAAATTATTATAAGCTCTTAATTACTTAGCATGCAGGATGCAATTCCACATTTCCGTGTTTATACTGCTTACAGTAAGGGTTGTTGCCATGATCGTTTATAAACATTGCATGGTCTCTCAAAGGCCCATCCTTAAATAGCTAAATATATTAGGGCTGATTTTACGCATATGGGCCATTCCATATGAAGAGATCCAACTTTTTTACCTCATGTCATCCAATTTTTCTTAATATTTTGTACACTTGTTGAATGATGACCCTGCTTTGGAAGACATTTTTAAAAGAAAACCCTGACTAGCTTTTCAGATACCTTTTAATTGAATAACTTTCTAAAGAAATGCCTGAAGTAACTGATATTACAGTTTGAAGTCTTGTTTATTCTGTTATATTTTACTGCAAGAAGAGTAAAATTTATAGAACCCAATAAGGCAGACATGTATGTACAAATGTTTTTTCCCAATATGAAATTTTGCAGGTGGCTGTTGGAAATGTTTAATAGTTGATACATTTTTTGTAAATTTAAATCATATTATTTTTTATATCACTTTTTAAAAATTTCAATTTTGTAACTTAAATTTCAATTTTAAAGTAAGTCCATCATATCATATTAAAGCTCATGAAGCTCTGAAGAGATTGGTATTTTTAGTTTTGATGTTCTGGGCTGTTGTTAAGGTCCGGCAAGGCCAAAATTATCAATTTTTTGAGATTTCAAACCCTCATGACTCACAAAGGGGATGAAATAAAAAACAACATTTTGATTTAAACTTAGTTTTAATCATTCAACTAGTGTACAAAATATTAAGACAATTGGATGGCATTGGATTGGATCACTTGATATGGAATGACCCATATATGTATTTATCATTTGATGTGAGCATTGAAACTGCCTCCACTGAATGAAAACTATTTTTAAAAAAAAAATGTTAAAAGATTTCCTGGGTTACAAAAATGAAAAGTGTTGTGTTTTGAGACAATTTTCCAAAATTACTTATCTAACTCACTCTGAACAGATCAGGCTCAGTAAACAACAGCAACAACCAAGGAAAGAAAGAGAACAAAATATAAACCAGGCATGTACAACATGTTGGTCGTGAGCCCCCAGTGGACTGCAGGGTTGTTTCTGGTCGATCACAAGGCCTTTCTCTGCTACCTCGGATACAGCCGCCACCACCAGTCTCCACAGTGATGCAACCCTGAGCTGCGCATGCGCGCACAGGGAGAAGCAGGGAGGCGCGAGGGAGCTGGGGAGAGGTCTGTGCGATGCTGCTGGAAGAGGGGAGGTGGGCTTAGTGTGGCTTTCCCAATCGAGGAAGGAGGCAGCTGCCGGATACTGCGAGGGAGGGGGGGAGGCACTATCAGGATCCACATCATCTGCGCATTCCTGGGGGGGGGAGAGAGAGATCACACGCTGGTTTGGGGGTTGGGGGAGGAGAAGCGTTGGCAATTATGAGGACAGACCGAACTCCTGAGCTTAGCTCCTCTCCACAGGCGGACCTCATGTCTAACCGTCTCGAGAGTAGGTTGGGATGGAGGGACTGAAGACATAGCAGCGCGACTAGGCTCAAGAAAGGTACTGAGGCACCAACCGAAGGAGAAAGGATGGGCTCGGATGGGTTTGGAGGGATGGTAGGATAGGAAGAAGCGGTACGGGGTGGAGGTTGACAAGAAGGCCTAACCGTATCTGGCCACCTGCTCGAACCTCACTACAACCACCGCTCGAGCTTTCTCTCTAAAATGTACGTTAGCCAACACAAGATTATGAAAGTACGCTTCATTATACTGCCCGGCTGAAATTTCGCAGACTGAGACGGCTTAACAGGAAAGGCAACTCTGCCGAGCAACTCCCCTTTAGTCTGTATATTAGTCACTGCTCACCCAGATCTATACCTTTTCAGTGATGGGTATAACAACACACGAAAGGGCCATGAGCCACACGGCGTAGAGGCATTACGCAGTAGCCAGGGGCGGGTGTATGAAAATTCTCTGAGCACGCACGGCCCCGTCCCTAAGTCCAATCCTGGGTACCGGCTGTCTGCTCCTTGATCTCTATTCCACACCATATAGATTTTATATAAGTATAAAATATACATAGCATGAATATATCAGGTGAGGACAATACAAAAAAAAAAAAAAGGTGCAGCTTATATTCAGGGCAATACGGTACTTCTGAGGAACTTCTGAGGACATCCCTTTAGCTACTGAGCCAACAAATTAGTGTGCTTAGGGTGGTAGATAGTTCTATTTTTAAAACAAAACCAAACCAAAAACAATTCAATTTAATTTCCATTTCTCAATTCTGAATGAGACATTGATCACGCCATGGGCATTTCTTTCCCGGATGAAGATATATCTGAACATCTAAGGATGGGGAACCTGTCCCCGTCCCTCCAACGTTGCTGGACCCCCAACTCCCATCAGCCCCAGCCATTATGTTCAATGGTCTGGAATGACGGGGCTTAGGGGCCCAGCAACATCTGGAGGGCCACAGATTGCCCCAGCCCTGTGTTAAAGGACCTCCCTGCCCTTAGCATCACCTGAAAAAGACAAGGTGTTTTTCTGCCTTGTGTTGGCGAAGGAAGTGGACCAGCTGGTTAAATTTTTCTTCTGCTTTGCAGATCTAAAAAGAGAACAGAAACATAAAGAGGCAGGGATAAATAAATGGCAGTGGGGAGCAACAAAACACAACTAACACTAGAGCCGATCAACCCGCTCCTTAAAACCCTTTTCAAGAAAGCTTCCCTTTAGACTGCAACTGTTAACAAAAAAACAACAACCAACCCATCTCAATTACAGTTGCACCTTGGTTCTCGAACTGAATCCGTTCCGGAAGTCCATTCGGCTTCCGAAAATGTTCGAAAACCAAGGCGCGGCTTCTGATTGGCTGCAGGAGCTATAGGGTTGTAGCCAACAAAGCTGTCCTAGTCGGGCAAAGACAATGGACTTGCACAATGGACTTTCTCCTTCCTCTCCTCTTCTCACCTCCCAAAGAAACCTCTGTTTGAGAGAGCTGGGGGAGACTCCAAGAACCTGACACGGCTGAATTCCTGGGTTACTACAGAGCCATCCTCACCATGTAGTAGTTTTGGAGGCGGGTGGGGGTCTTCTGAGTATTGCTGGCTGCCATTCCCTTCTCCTTCACCGAGATGCGGACAGGGTTCCGGAGACCAGCCCTCACCAGGTTCTCGACTTCTTGAGTTTGAGTTGCTGAAAAGAGCCCTGTTCGTCTCTGCTTGGGCAACAAGTCCAGAATGGTATTTAAACTGCAAGCGAACACAGATAGAAAGGTCAGAAGAGCTCTTCTTGGTCAAGGCCAAAGATACACAAGGGGAGAACTTTATTCAGTGTCCTCATGTAGATAAAAACAGTTATCATTTGGATTGTGCACTTCTCCAAATTTTGCAACGCAGTTTTGGTTCAAAAATGCATATATTCTGTTTTAGAAGGGGAATGTGTACAAAATATATGTTTCAGGGACAAGTACATGCACAATGTTTGTTTTAGGGGGAAATGCATACAATTTAAGCAAAATTTTGGGTAGTATTTTTAAAAGTACCGTATTTTTCGCTCCATAGGATGCACCGGACCATAGGGCGCACCTCATTTTTAGAGGAGGAAACAAGAAAAAAAAATATTTTTCTGGTTTTCCTCCTCTAAAAGCCCTGGTTTTTTTTGTTTGAGGATCAGCTAAAAGTTTTGCAGCTTTTTTGCAAAGGGGAAAAGCAAAGCTCCTTTTGCAAAGGGGGAAAAGCAAAGAGGAAAAGCCCCATTTTTATGGGGTTCAACTCACATTTCTGAAAAATCTTAAGGAAAGGGAGCCGTTTCTACTGTTTCCAGACAGATAATCTAATCAGCCAGTCACATGTCCTGGGGAAACAAACAACCTCCCTCTGCAGCACATTCAACAAAGGAGGGCGGGGCTGAAAGGGAGCCGGGACTCTTATCTCTCTCCCGATCTCTTGCTGAGCGGGGTCCTTTCAACACCCCCTTTTCTCTTTGTAAAATAAAAAGCACTATCTGCTTTTGGCCCCTGGGCAATTTGGCTCCAGGGACCACCATTCGCTCCATAAGACGCACAGATATTTCCCCTTACTTTTTAGGAGGAAAAAAGTGCGTCTTATGGAGCGAAAAATACGGTATTTTTAAAATTTTGGGTAGTATTTTTAAAAGAAAGCAAGATGGAATGAACTCAACACCAGCAAAACTGTCACAGAATGGCAATAAACTGATCCATCTATACTTCTTAGTCCCAAAGTGCTCAATCAGATGTCTTGCAATTTAACTATTATGAAATTTACAATCCAGCTCAAGAGCAGGCAACAATCAAAGGTGCTGGTGGAAGGTCCCCCTACTCCCAAAGCAAATACCTTGCTTCAAAGCCCATATCCAGAAGCCGGTCTGCTTCATCCAAGACCAAAACATCCAGAGATTTCACAGAGCTGGCCAAATCCAGCCCATCCGATTTTCTCCTGAACATGTCCTCCAAACGGCCTGGAGTAGCTACCAGGATGTGTCCGCTGTTGGGTATAGGGGGGGAAACCTCATTTTTATGGTTGGTTTGGGGGGAAAGTTCATAACTGCAGGGAAAGTCACAGGAGAGTCCAATCTTTTTGGAACTGTGATCAATACAATCAAGAAAGAAATCAAGAAGGAAAAGGAGATGTTCTCTGTCTGTGCACCAGAATATATCACAAACACTGTTGCCACCTCTTCCTCCCCCTTGCACCAAAACCTTTTACTCCACTGCCACCAGGCTCTTGCTGAACGCTTGAGAAGCCTAAATTACAAATAATGAGAACCAAAGTGACATTTTCAAATCTTATGACTTCTAAGCTCCTGTTGGTGCCTCAGCATTAATAGGACAGAACAAAATATGAAAGCGTGTCCACTGAAATTAAGCGTGTCCACTGAAATTAAGCTAGTCAACCACGTGCTTAGAATCCTAGAATTGTAGAGTTGAAAGGGAATGCAGAAATCTTTTTTGCCCAACATGGGGCTCAAACCCACAACTCTGATGTCTCATGCTCTACTGGCTGAGCTATCAGAGATCAAATTATTAGTGTGTGGAACTGGCAAAGGTCAAAGAGAGACAGTGCAGGCAGTAAGACCCACAAGGATCAAATGGCACAGCATTGTCCATACCCAAATGACAGATAGGGGCTGGGGAGTTGCTATAATAAATTTCAATAATATCTAAAAATAAAGATACAAAAAAATTGTATCAATAACCACCAAAAAAATACCCCCAAAAAATCTAAACAAGAGTCTGTTCAGCAGCCTCAGCTTTTGCAGCTGGAGTCAGTCAGGGCCCTGCCCTCCCAGGTCAGGTGGGAAAAGGCCAGCAAGGCAGGGACCAAGTCTCCCAAGACACACAGCCAAGATGGTCCAATGATAACACGGTATCATTGCTTTTCTCCTATATTTACACTGGGACAAACTGGTTGAATAATCCCAAATGCAGATCCATGGAAGTGCTACTGACCTAAGAAAATGCAAGACACATGGTAATTTCAAGCTCCAAGGAGTTCAGAAAATCTGATGCCCAAGTAGTAACATTTCAGCAGCACTGGCCAGTCAGCAACTCACCCTCGTTCTTTGAATCTTTCTACATCTTCCATGGGATTATTTCCACCAATTAGAAGGCACTGGCTGAAACAAAGCACACACATGCTATTCAAAAAAGCCACCAGAGTGAGCCATCATGCCCAGCTTCTTAGCAATCAGAATCATTTACGTAAGAATCATTTACATTATTACCTAAACTGTGGGAAATACTTTGTGAAATGGGATATCACTTCGTCTATTTGAATGGCAAGCTCTCGTGTGGGCGTGATGACAACAGCGCCAACCTGAAAAATCAGAAAGAAAATGGGAGGGAAATATACAGGCCAACTTTTTTCTTCAATATAATCCGCTCCTCCATCCTGGACAAATGCAACTGGTAGCACTTCCTGCGGATTTCAACTGAATTTATGCGACGGTGACGGCAGAGTGGCTGAGGATCAAGAGAAATGCAGATGACAAGGGGCTCAACACACTTTGAGCTCCTTATGTATGGCTGTCAAATAGGGGCGAATCAAAAGCTGCTACACCAGGGGTCCCCAAACTAAGGCCCGGGGGCCAGATGCGGCCCAATCGCCTTCTAAATGGCCAACTTTTTTCTTCAATATAATCCGCTCCTCCATCCTGGACAAATGCAACTGGTAGCACTTCCTGCGGATTTCAACTGAATTTATGCGACGGTGACGGCAGAGTGGCTGAGGATCAAGAGAAATGCAGATGACAAGGGGCTCAACACACTTTGAGCTCCTTATGTATGGCTGTCAAATAGGGGCGAATCAAAAGCTGCTACACCAGGGGTCCCCAAACTAAGGCCCGGGGGCCAGATGCGGCCCAATCGCCTTCTAAATGTGGCCCGCGGATGGTCCGGGAATCAGCGTGTTTTTACATGAGTAGAATGTGTCCTTTTATTTAAAATGCATCTCTGGGTTATTTGTGGGGCATAGGAATTTGTTCATTTTTTTTTCAAAATATAGTCCGGCCCCCCAGAAGGTCTGAGGGACAGTGGACCGGCCCTCTGCTTAAAAAGTTTGCTGATCCCTGTGCTACACCATAGCTGTTTGGCTGGATGCTCCACTACTGCTGCCTCTCTGCTTTTGGGGAACAAAGCAGCCTGTGGATACCTGCCAGAGACAGGAGATGTTTGCAGCTGTGGAGCACTTTTCTTTAGACAAGGAGGTGGTGTTAGAAAACAAGCTTGCTCCATCTTCCATGCAACAGCCCATTAGATATCATATCTCCTATCAGTCTCCTTTTTACCATGCTAAACATATGAAGTTAAGAAGCTGCTTCATACTGATCAGACCCTTAGTCCATCCAGCTCAGTATGGTCCACACCACAGGTAGCCAATCTCATGGGAGACTACAACTCCCATCACACCTCTGGCTATTGGCCATGCTGGCTGGGGCTAATGGGAATTAAAGTGTAACAACATCTGGAGGCCAGCAGATTGGCTACTCTTGAGCTATATTGATTACATTGACTCAGTGGTGGCTGTAAGGAATAGTCTGGTGATACTCTCGCGTGAAATCAAGGGATTTCCTCCTGAGTCGACATGCCTAGGTTTGCACTATAAAGTACATGTTTCCGTCTCTCACTGAAAATAAGTGGAACTTCAAAGTGCTTAACTGTATCCTGTCTTATGCTTCTTGCATTATATCTGAAAATAATAATAATAACAACCAACTCCCTTGATTCCACAGAAGCCAGAACATTCATATGTACATGGGTGTGTGGGTTCACATTCTAGCTTTCTGTTCTATTTTATTTTTTAAAAAAACAAGTTTCTGGCCCTTATGGTTGTTAAGAACGCAGTTTCTACTCAGAAGGAACATACATAGTTCCTGCTCAGATGACAGAGGAGCAGCTAAACGAGTTTTCCAGTGGTCAACACTTCTGCTCTACGTGGTTCTATGCCGGTCCCCTTGACTAGCAAAATTAGAATAAATTATGTACAATTATGCCCCATAAAAGTAAATAGGCAATGTTGCTTATTTATTTTGAACAATATTTGAACCACAGGCTGCAGAATTCTAACTTTTTTTGGAAACAGTTGGGAAGAAAGAGAGGTAACAGAATCAATCAAATAAGCTTTTACAAAGGAAAGCTGACTAGGATGGATTTTTAAAGTCTTTTTTCGTGTGTGTTGGAGGGAAAAATCTAGGGAACGACAAGCACTTTCTTCTGCCGTTCCTGAGCTTCTTCCTTAAATAATCCGGCTAACCAATGGAGGAAAGCAAGATGTTGGAGAAGACGAGACTTTTGTTCAGATCTATCAGGACAGCTCTGGAAAAACAGCTATTTCCCAAACTGTGTTTAGGGAGCCACGAAAAACCTGGGCAGACGCCCACTTTACCTTGTTAATAATTCCTCCATTTTCTACCACTCCTTCAGCGCCAACTATCACCAGGTCCACTTTCTCCATGATGTAGCTGTTCAGAAGGAATAATAACAACTCAATTCCTGTTC
>OFHU01000382.1:0-144477 GCA_900245905.1 Lacerta viridis | reverse complement strand
AGCACTTTCTTATTCTGCATCCTATTCCTCTCTAAACTCCTGGACATCTAGTTTACATGGTTCCAGTAAGATGTTCACCATTTAATAGATAATATGGGATGTGTTAGGGAAGTTTTTAATGTGTGATGTTTTATTCTTTTTTTAATCCATTTTAATCCATTGGCAGCCGCCCAGAGTAGACCAATAACATCTGGAGGGCCACATGTTCCCCACCTGTAATGGAAGCTACTGACATCTGATGCTGTAGCTTAAAGAAAAAAAGAAGAGGGCTGTTGTCTAATCCCATTTCGAAGCCATCTGAGCTAGCAAATGGGTTTTCCAAAGACTTGTAATTTATGGATCATGAACTGGATCTGGGTTGACAAACTGGGCCCATGAATCAGAGCAGGGCACCTATATTGCCAGGGAATAAAACTGAATGTGGTGTTCCTGGTTTGCAACGTAGCTGGAGTTTTGATATAAGGAACCTGGCTGTTTGAGAAGAAGAAGAAGAAGAAGAAGAAGAGTTTGGATTTGATATCCCGCTTTTCACTACCCGAAGGAGTCTCAAAGCGGCTAACATTCTCCTTTCCCTTCCTCCCCCACAACAAACACTCTGTGAGGTGAGTGGGGCTGAGAGACTTCAGAGAAGTGTGACTAGCCCAAGGTCACCCAGCAGCTGCATGTGGAGGAGTGCAGACACGAACCCGGTTCCCCAGATTACGAGTCTGCTGCTCTTAACCACTACACCAAACTGAAGGAACTTCACGGCTTGGCCAGCTATCACAAACCTGCCTGCATGGGGAAAGGAAGGAGGAACCAGTTGTCTGGGAACAAGGAAAGTAACCTTACTTTGACCAAACCACAGAGATAAAGAATGCAAATGAAGGCTCATGCCCACATGTGTCGACTCCCAGGCCAGATCAAAGGATGGAAATGGAATTACATCATGAAATACATCTGTTGGCAGCTTGGCATGAGACCTTCACTCTGGACTATTTAAGGGCCAGCAGCTGAAGGAGACAGGGAGATCTTGATACATTGCTCTAGAGGTATGCTCCATTCCAGAATGTGAAGAGAATGACCGTCTGCCAGTGTGAAGTGTCCCAGATAAGCCTTCCAAATCTTCATCGGCTGGGGAGACACGAAGAACTGAACCTATTCTATCTGTATTATGATTATTGTTGCCTAAAATCTTTTACTTATTGGTTATATTGCTAGCTTTGTAGTTTATTCCAGTTCCTGTTGGCTTTATATTACACTCCATTCTACATTGCTGATCAATTTCTTTGCTAATGTTAACCAATTAATAAAAGTTTGTCTCTACCAAATTAATCTGTCAGTCCTCCGTCCAGTGGAATCCAAAGAACCTCTTGCTTGCCTGGTGGTTGTTATTGGCCAAACAGCCATTAGGGGGCGCTGGCAAGACAGCACCTGTACACAGCCCAAGAATGTACCGGTACTGCCACTCGGTTTCATTGCATAACCCTGAGTTCTAATATTTGTAAAAGCTCCTTATCATTTAGCTTCTTAGTGACCTTTTGGCCTTGGAATGAGTCCCTGCAAATATCATAGCTTGTAAGGAATGTGTTCTGCCCATCAGACCTCTTTCTGTTTGGATACTGTTATGTACTGAGTTGAATAGGATCCAAAATGCAGCAGTCTGATTGGTCCTAGAACAATAGGATTGAGATTGCAGCAGTCTGATTGGTCCGCAGGAGCCACCCAATCCAGCTCCAGGTGGAAGTGAATCCGCACTCTGATTGGCATACAGGAGTATCCCGGAATTAGCCAATCATGTGGTGTGATGTATTCCAGAACCTACAGGGTTAACCTGTTAAACTGCCCTGGTCACATGACGTGCTGCAATCTGGGTGTGACTATAAAAAGGGTTTCTGTTGCGTCCTGGTTTGTGGCGGAGTTTGGGGCGTGGTTATTTTCCTTTCTGTTGTGTCTTCGGTACTGGGAGCAGGCATGCTTTCCAGGAGTTGTAATTTCTTCTGTAAATAAACGCTTTGATAAGAGATAAGAAAGAAGACGGCTGCGGAGAGCTTTATTAAAGCTACCTTACACAACAGACCTACTTCCTGCTGCGTGAGTAGAATCTCTGCTAACAGCCCAGGGAACTGGGGGGAAAGCAAAGTGGCACAGCAGGAGCGTGCTGGACTTTTTGCCAGTTTAAAGGAACTACCCAGTTTACTGGACAGGTTATGGCTCCAGCAGATTATGGACAGCCTAGCCGTTAAGGACACTTTATGGGTCATGGCTTGTCATAAACCCGAGGCCATGGAAGTTTTGTTTGGTCTGGTCTGCGTCTGGAAGGCAGTTGAAAGCAGAGTTTGTGTAAGGGCTGGCGTTCAGCTTCGCATGCAGAGAGGAGTTGCTGATAAGCCCGAGCTCCGTCGCCGCGGCAACTAGCTGTGGAATGCAGTGTACTCTGCCAAGTTTGTGGAGGCAGAGGGGTCAGCTTGAGAAGCCTGCTTTTGCTGTTTCTTAAGGCAAAAATAGCAGTTTGAACTCGCTGGCTGAAGAGGAGACTGGAGGCATCTTCGGACAGGGAGGAAAAGCTACTGAAAGCAAGTAAGTGAGCTGCACCCCCAGGGAAGATGGCCGAGCAGAATGAGTTTTCCTCTGTCCCTTTTGAACGCTTAAATGGACATAATTATGAGGAATGGTCTCAACGCTGCCAGGCTTGGTTAATTGGCAAAGGGCTTTGGGACTATACGCTGAATTTACCTATTCAGGCCACTGCAGGTGCTTCAGAGGCTGTTTTGCGTAAGGAACAGAAGGCTTTTTCAGCGTTAATTCTAAGTATAGATGGGCCTCAACTTCCTCACATACAGGGCCTGACACACACACACGATGTGTGGAACGCTTTGCAACGCGTTCATCACAGAGTTACTTCAGGGGCCAAAATTCATGCTATGAGGAACTTGTTTGATTTAAAACTTAAACCGGGACATAATATCCAGGACCATATAGCAGAGATGCTTGCTGTATTTAACAGGCTCAGGTTGTTGGGTATAAATTTTGATGAAGACGTTAAAGTTTGTATTTTGTTGAGCTCATTAGATGCAAGCTATTCAAATCTGTGCCTGACTTTGGAGTCCATGCCTGCTACTGATTTGACGCTCAACTATGTCTCTGGTCGATTAGCAGATGAGGAAGCCAAAAGGCAGAGACAGGGAAGCCGACACCCAAGAGAGGGGAGTTGTGCAAGGAGCGGAGGAGCAGAGAGGCTAGAAGGTTCTGTAAAGGCTTTTGCTGCAAACAGGCGCTGTTACAGGTGTGGCTCCACCCAACATTTAAAGAGAGACTGTCCCCAGACTGGGAAGGGCGTCGCCCAGGACGAAGAGACAAGGAGCAAAGCACCAACGCGTGGAAGGAAAGGCCGAGATTTTCGTGGAGGCCGGGGACGAGGCAGCTATGCTGATAAAAGTTCTCACTTCTTAGCTGCCGTGGCAACCGTGAAGGAAATGCCGAGTCGACGCTGGATTATAGACAGTGGGGCGAGTCACCATTTACTGCCCCCTAGTGTCCAACTGGGGAACTGCAAGGAACTTACTGAAGGAAAACTTGTCTCTATGGCTGATGGCACTCAAAGACAGTTACAAAAATTTGGCTCTGTGTATTTAAGCTGTTTGCATACTAATCTTGAATGTTTTGTTTTGCAGGGCATGAAAAGCTGTTTATTATCTGTTTCTGCTTTGCTTAAAGATGGGTTTAAAGTCTGTTTTGAAAATGATGTATGTACAATTTCCAAAGGAGGTAAGCAGCTTGTTAATGTTCAGAGTCAGGATGGGTTGTTTACCCTGGAAGAGTCTATGGGAGCACAGGTAAAGTGTGCGAATGTACCCACGCACAATATGTGTGTGCATCTTTGGCACAGGAGGATGGCACACTGCAACTGGGGCTATGTCAGAAAGTTGCATTTGTGTGCTGATGGGTGCAACATGAAGTCATGCTCAAAGTTCTTAGATTGTCGCGCATGTAAGAGAGCTAAAGTGAAGACTTGTAGTTATCCCAGATCTGACAGGGTAACTAGAGCACCTTTCGAATTAATCCATACAGATTTATGTGGACCTATGCCCACTGCCAGTTTGGGCGGTGCCAGATATGCTCTTTCTCTTACAGATGACCATACCCGGATGGGGTGGATTTATCTTCTAAAAGAAAAGAGTGAGGCTGCCAATACAATTAAGGAGTGGATTGTTGCTGTGGAACGGCAGTTCCCGCACAAAGTAAAGTGTCTGCAATCAGATCGTGGCGGGGAATTTACGGGTTCTGTGTTGAAGAATTTTTTACGCAGGAAAGGCATACGCCACAGGTTAACTTGCGCTTTTTCTCCTCAAGAAAATGGGGTGGCTGAAAGGCGAAACCGCACCCTTCAGGAGGCTGCGGAAGCCATGCTGTTTGATGCACAGCTTCCACCAAGGTTTTGGGGGGAGGCGTGGAGAACAGCCAATTTCACTTTGAACAGGACATATAATTCTACTGTGGGGGACACACCCTATTTTCTCTTGTATGGAAAGAAGCCAAAGGTAGATTTCTTTCGTGTGTTTGGGTGTGAAGCTTGGGTTCTGATCCCTAGAGCTCAACGCAGAAAAGGTGATCCTCGATCCCGAAAAATGATATTTTGTGGCTATGAGCTAGAGACGAAGGGGTGGAGATTTGTCTATCCTGAGGGCAATCAATCTAGAGTTGTGATAAGCAGAAGTGCTGAGTTTTGCGAGCAAGGTGGATGGACACGCGTTCATGCCAATCCTGACGTTCTCTCAGAGAGTCTAGATGACTCTGCTGATGAAGATGTTCAGGAGCCAGCACCAGCACCTGCTGGAACACCAGCTCAAGGACAAGGGACATCTCCAAGGCCAGTAAAAAGAGAACCCAGGAGTACGCCCACATCTCCCGTAGTTAGTCCAGAAAGACAAAGAAAGCGAAGTAAGTCACTAGGAGGCTCTCCTGATGACAGGGACGTGCAGATTGGTCCCAACACATCAGAGTCAGAGGGGGCATCTGACCAAGTGGTAAGGCGTTCTGAACGCACCACAAAAGGAAAACCCCCAGAAAAGTACATAGCAACTAGTGTTTGGGCTTGCTTAGCTCAATGTGAGCCAGAAAGCTTCAGAGAGGTCTTACAATTGCCTGAGGAAGAGGCCGCTAAGTGGCATGAGGCAATGGTGAAGGAGCTTAACTCCATGAAATCGTTAGGAGTGTACTCCATCACAAAACTGCCGGAAGGAAAACAGGCAGTGAGCAGTCGCTGGGTGTACAGAATCAAGCCAACAACCACAGGAGAACCACAATACAAGGCAAGGCTTGTTGCGAGAGGCTTCTCGCAGAGAAAAGGGCTCCATTACACTGAGGTTTACGCACCAACCTCCAGGAGTGAAACCCTGAGAATGCTTTTAGCAGTAGCTGCTCAGGAAGGTTTTCAGGTGAATCACTTTGACATAGATGTAGCCTATCTAAACTCAGACCTGGAGGAGGAACTCTACATGTTGCCACCTCCAGGGTTTGAAGACAGTATGCCAGGTCAAGTGTGGCGACTGCACAAGTCCATATATGGACTAAGACAGTCTGCCCGAAACTGGAACTTGTGTCTGAATAATGCTCTGGAAGACATGGGTTACAAAAAGAGCCAAGCTGACAGCTGTCTGTATCTGAAAGGTTCCGGACAGCAACAAGAAATGGTGTTGGTCTTCGTTGATGACCTTCTCCATTCTGGAAAGACTAAAAAACAGGGGCAACAATTTGCCAAGAGGCTTGAAAAGTATTTCAAATTTAAAAGTCTAGGGCCAGTAAAGGTCTATCTAGGTGTACAGATAGATAGGACTGCAAATGGGAGCTTTATGCTCAGTCAAACGCCCAAAATTGAGCAAATACTTGAAAGGTTTGGAATGGCTGAATGCAAAGGCAGCAGAACTCCCATGGAGACAAACTATGTAAAAGACAGTCAATTTGGGGAAAGGTCTGATTTTGACAATCCCGAAGTTTTTCAATCTGCTCTGGGAAGTCTCCTATATATTTCCCAGTGGAGTAGACCGGACATAGCGTTCGCGACAAATCTGCTCAGCAGAGAGGCTTCAAAGCCTAGCGTGGCTGCCTGGAAAGGAATCAAAAGAATTCTCAAATATTTGCAGGCCACTAAAAATGTTTGTTTAAAATTGCCAGCTGAGGGTGAGACAAAACTCACGTGCTGGGCTGATAGTGACTGGGCGAACTTAAAGGACAGAAAATCTGTGTCCGGACTGGTGGTAAAATTTGGAAAGTCTCTAGTTGGTTGGAGGTCGCGGAAACAGGAGCTTATTGCACTTTCATCCACTGAAGCCGAGTTCAGTGCCCTTTCTGACGTGTGTAGGGAACTAGAGTACTACCAATGTTTGGTACGAGAAATCTATGGGGTTTGTCATTTGCCTGTCACTGTTTGGGAGGATAATCAACCATGTTTAAAACTGGCGGAAAATGGGCAATTTAAAGCAAGAACAAAACATTTGGACATCCGTTTCCAAAACGTTTGTCAAAGCGCCCAAACAGGTTTGATTAAATTACAATATTGCCCTAGTTCAGAAAACCTAGCTGATGGATTTACTAAACCCTTAAGCTTTCAGAAGCATGAAGAGTTCTGCAAGGGGTTGTGTTTATGTTTTGAATAAATGATTGTATTTACATTCAACCCAGAAATACAGCACGAGAGGGGGTGTGATGTATTCCAGAACCTACAGGGTTAACCTGTTAAACTGCCCTGGTCACATGACGTGCTGCAATCTGGGTGTGACTATAAAAGGGTTTCTGTTACGTCCTGGTTTGTGGCGGAGTTTGGGGCGTGGTTATTTTCCTTTCTGTTGTGTCTTCGGTACTGGGAGCAGGCATGCTTTCCAGGAGTTGTAATTTCTTCTGTAAATAAATGCTTTGATAAGAGATAAGAAAGAAGACGGCTGCAGAGAGCTTTCTTAAGGCTGCCTTACACAACAGACCTACTTCCTGCTGCGTGAGTAGAATCTCTGCTAACAGCCCAGGGAACTGGGGGGAAAGCAAAGTGGCACAGCAGGAGCGTGCTGGACTTTTTGCCAGTTTAAAGGAACTACCCAGTTTACTGGACATGTGGGGCTCATTGTGTAAATAGTGTATATAAAGCAAACGTTTTGGGGGAACTGCATTCCTCACTACTATGAGCTGAATAAAGAGCATGAAATTCACACTTGACTCCGAGTATATTTCACTGGCGACGAGGATGGGATCCCGCTGAGCTGACTGCCACACACAGCACCGCAGCACCGCCACCTGCTGCACTGCTGCCTCGCACCGTGTATCCAGGCTTCAGCTCCGGGTCCCAAGGAGATCAAGATGGCAACTGACAGCAGCTTCTCGCCGTTCAACCCAGCATTAGGAGACTGGGAAGGGCAGGCCACCCGTTTAACCTTCCTTCTAGAAGCTAAAGGGGTAACCAACGATGCCAAGAAGAGGGCGATCAGCGTCTGCAGAGAGGAGACATTCGAAATCGCCCGGGCTCTCCTTGCGCCTGATGATGTCGCTACCGTTCCTTACAAAACAATAGTGGAATGGCTGAAGGGACACTTCTCGCCACAGCCCTCGGTGGTGGCTCGTCGAAATGCCTTCTATGCAAAGAAGCAAGCCCCTGGGGAAACCATAACGCGGTTTGTGACCTCCCTCCGCCAAGCCGCTCGTTTCTGCAAATTCTCAGAGTTGGAGAACCTGCTGCGTGACCGCCTCGTCGGTGGCCTGAGGGACGAGAAACTGCAACGATGCCTCTATGCCAAGAAGGACCTAACGTTCCAGGTCTCTCTGGAGGAGGCCCTGGCAACAGAAGCTGCTGAGAGGTCGACGCAAGAGGCACGGCCGAGCGTGCTTTCCCAACCAAGGGTCCACCACGAGGACCTCATCGACGACTCAAGATCAGACAGGGAGGAGGTGCACAGAGTACAGCGGCGCACTCAAGCAGTGCACACACCACAGCTGCCTCGACCAGAAGGGGGGAACTGCGCAAGCTGCAGGGAGAATCACGAGAGGGGGACCTGCCGTTTCCGCAATGCAGAGTGCAGGCAGTGCAGAAAATCAAGCCACATCGCCCAGGTGTGTTGGGCTCGGCCCATCCGACGCCAGGCATCAGATGACCACCCCAAGAGCCCCAGGTCCCGGGGCCCAACGCACCAAGTCAACTCGACGGAGACCACGGACTTCCAGGTATACCAGTTGCCCCACCCCAACATGGAGAAAATTTATGTAGAGGTACAGATAGAGGGGGCCCCATGCCGCATGGAGCTGGACACGGGTTCAACCCTATCCATAATCTCGGCACGGACCTTAAGGAAACTGTGCCCTAGTGGGGGTCCCAAACTCAGGCCGGCCCCATTCACCCTCCGGGACTTCCAGAAACGTAAGGTCCCCACAATGGGGGTGGGGACCTTCAGGGTGCAATATCGAGGGCGGACGCGGCAACTGGACTTGCTCGTGGTCAAGGGCTCCTACGTTAGCTTACTGGGATTGGCATGGTTTGGACCACTGGGGCTAGCCGTCACCGGGGTGAACCGCACTAGCTTTACAAGTGGATGTGGACGCCATATGCAAGGAGTTTCCGGGGTTTTTTGATGGGAAATTGGGACAGTATACGGCCCCCCCATTGCCCTACAGCTGGACCCCGCAGTATGACCTGTCAGGCTCAAGGCCCGCCGAGTCCCGTTCACCCTGAAACCCCGTATAGACGAGGAATTGGACTGGCTCGTGGAGCAAGGAGTGCTGGAGCCTGTGCCTAATGCCACCTGGTAAACCCCAATCGTCACACCCGTCAAGCCTAATGGATCGGTCCACATCTGCGCAGACTACAAATGTACCATAAATAAGGCCCTCACGGCCCACGCATACCCAGTGCCAGTGGTCAGCCATGTCCTCGCCACCCTGGCTGGGTCAAATTTTTTTGGCAAGCTGGACTTGGCCCAAGCCTATCAACAGCTGCCAGTAGATGAAGCCACAGCAGAGGCACAGACGATTGTGACGCACAGGGGAGCGTTCAAGGTAAAGCGGCTGCAATTCGGTGTCAGCGTGGCACCAGGCATATTCCAGAATCTAATGGACTCTCTCCTTAAAGGGATTCCTGGCGTCACCCCCTTCTTCGATGATGTGTTGATTGCCGGGCCCACGGCAGAGGAGTTTGAGGACCGCCTTCGCACCGTTCTGCACCGTTTCCAGACGGCGGGTCTCAAGGTGAAGCAGGAAAAGTGTCTACTAGGAGTGCCTCAGGTGGACTTTCTGGGATTTATGCTGGATAAATCCTGGGGACAAGGTACAGGCCATTTGTGATGCCCCAGCGCCCAAGGGCAAGACTGAACTTCAGGCCTTCTTGGGGCTATTGAACTTTTACCATGCCTTCCTTCCCCATAAGGCAGCAGTAGCAGAGCCCCTACACAGACTCCTGGACAAGCGGGCCCCTTGGGTGTGGGGCCAGCGCCAGGAGGCCGCATTCCAGGCAGTCAAGGACTTGCTCGTCTCAAACTCGGTCTTGGCACACTTCGACGAGAGGCTGCCGGTGGTGCTAGCATGCGACGCCTCACCCTACGGCATCGGCGCTGTCCTTGGACACCAACTCCCAGATGGAAGAGAGGTGCCAGTGGCATACTTTTCCCAGACACTCACCGCAGCTGAGCGGAACTACTCGCAAATCGACAAGGAAGGTCTGGCAATCGTGAAGGGAGTAAAAAAATTCCATGATTTCTTGTACGGGCGGCCCTTTACCGTGGTGACTGATCACAAGCCATTGCTTGGTTTGTTTGCCCCCGAAAAGCAGACCCCCCAAGTGCTGTCTCCTCGCGGTCCTCAGGTGGTCAATTTTCCTTGCCGGCTACCAGTATGCACTGATTCACCGCCCTGGGAAGGCGATGGGGCACGCAGACGCCCTCAGCAGGCTACCACTACCAGAAACAGGCCCCGACCCAGCACCTGCACAAGAGGTTATGAGCCTGGAGCTGCTTCCCGACCGCCCTATTCAGGCACAAGAAGTTGCACACCATTCCAAGAAAGATAGGGTCATCTCCCGGGTCCTGGACTGGGTGTGGAGGGGATGGCCCAGCAGCAGCCCCGGGCCAGAATTCGCTGGCTACACAACCCGTAAACATGAACTGTCGGCCCACAAGGGGTGCCTGTTATGGGGAAGCAGGGTCGTCGTTCCTGAGCCCCTTCGCAAAAGGGTCCTTGCAGCCCTACACGAGACACACCCAGGGGTAGTGAGAATGAAGGCCCTCGCCAGGAGTTATGTATGGTGGCCAGGGATTGACGGAGAGATAGAGACCTGGGTCAAACACTGCCAGGCCTGCCAAGAATCCTGCCCAGATCCCCCAAGGGCCCCAGTGCAGTCCTGGGAGTCCGCCCAAGCACCATGGTCACGCCTGCACATGGACTTCGCGGGCCCCTTCCAGGGGAAAACATTCTTCATAGTGGTGGACTCCTACACCAAATGGCTGGAAGTCGCACTGGTACCATCCACTTCTACGTCCGCAGCCATCCGGGTACTACGCAGGCTGTTTGCAACCCATGGACTCCCTGACACTCTCGTCTCAGACAACGGAACCGCATTTACGTCAGAAGAATTCCAGACCTTCACAGCGCAGAATGCCATCCGCCACATCCGCTCAGCACCATTCCACCCTGCCACCAATGGCCAAGCAGAGCGCATGGTGCGGACCACCAAGGACACCCTACGCCGCATGACGCAAGGGGACTGGGAGTACCGCCTTGCCACATTCCTTCTAGCACAGCACAGCACCCCCAGCTCAACGACTGGCCGGAGCCCCGCTGAACTACTAATGGGCCGGCGCCTCGCAATCAGACTGGACCGCCTCCACCCCGACAGAGCTCAGGATGAGGTAGTGGTGGGTGAAGGCAGGAACCCCCGGACCTTTGTGGCCCAGGATCCAGTGTACGCAAAGAATTTTGGGGCAGGCCCGGCATGGGTACCCGCCACAGTCACCAGGGTGACTGGCCCCGTGTCATACGAGGTGCTAACAGAGGGGGGGCAATGCTGGCGCCGCCACTGCGACCAGCTACGGCGACGATTCCCAGGAGAAAACCAGGAGGAGGACAGGTCAGAGGAGTCCCAAGGGAACAGTGGGGCATTGAGACCCGTAGAGCAGGAGGGGCTGGCAGGAGAGGCAGAATCAGTAAATACTTACCCGCGAGGCCGAAAGGGCACCGGAACCAAAAGCACTAACAAACTGCAAAAAATTAAACTAAGATGAAATGAAGACAGACGGCCATGGTTTCTTTTGATGGCTTTGGCTGACCCGCGTGGGCTTTTACTTCTCTCTGTACCTTGTCCGTTCTAAGACTACCTAAGCTAGCTGACCCTTTACTGCCATGTCTTCCGCAATCTATCCTTTAGACTACCTAAACCTTTACCACCAATTCTTCCGCAATCTATCCTTTCTACCTCCTGCGCGTCCTTCCAACCCAACCAACCCTCATTCTAACCTACCCGTTCCTTACTCCATCTAAACACCCGACCGTCTGTATCCATCTGTTTCTGTCTGTCTGCCCAGCACGGGGAGCCGCAGCCTTTTATTGACAACGAATAGACAACGTCATGATCAATACTTTTACCAATCAGAACACTGTTGCTGCCCTTGACCTAGGAGTCAATTTAACCTCGAAAAATCTTAACCTGTTCAAGGACAATTATGAAAAATTATGGAGTGAGATAAAGAGAGACTTTGAGATTTGGTCAAGGTTGAAACTTTCTTTGATGGGCAGAATTGCTGCGGTAAAGATGAATGTGTTACCAAAGATGCTGTTTTTGTTCCAAGCGATACCAATTATAGATAAGCTAGACTGTTTTAGGAAATGGCAAAAGGACTTGTCGAAATTCATCTGGCAGGGGAAGAAACCCAGAATAAAATTCAAGATTTTAACAGACTCTAAGGAAAGTGGAGGATTCGCCCTGCTAGACTTAAGAATTTATTTTGAGGCAGCAGCCTTTTGCTGGCTAAAAGACTGGTTTAAGTTAGAGAATACAGATGTTTTGGACTTGGAGGGACATGACAATGTGTTTGGGTGGCATGCTTATCTTTGGTATGACAAGGTAAAAGCCCACAAAGCATTTAAGAATCATATTGTTAGAAAAGCCCTGCTTCAGGTTTGGATTCGGAACAAAGATTTGTTGGAGAAAAAGACTCCTAGGTGGATATCTCCCGTAGAGGCGAAGGCCTATAAAAGACCAAATATGTCTGCGAGGTGGCCGAGATATGTTGACATACTGCAACAAGAAGGTCAGACATTTAGGCTGAAAAGTTATGAACAAATGAAGGAGGAGGTTGCCAACTGGTTGCAGTATCACCAGATAAACGAAACTTTTAGGCTGGATAAGAAAGTTGGCTTTCAAATAGAAAAAACAAAGCTGGAAACAGAATTAATTGAACCGAACTCTAGAAACCTTTCCAGGATGTATAATTTGTTGCTAGAGTGGCATACGAAAGATGAAATGGTTAAATCAGTAATGATTGACTGGGCAAAAGATGTGGGCCATAATATTATGTTTGAGGACTGGGAGAGGCTGTGGAGGGAAGGTATCCAATTTACTGCATGTAACGTTTTAAGAGAAAATATAATGAAAATGATTTATAGATGGTATTTGACACCAGTGAAGTTAGCTAAGATATATCATGATTTAAGTAACGTTTGTTGGAAATGCAAAAAGGTGGAAGGTACCTTCTATCACATGTGGTGGACATGTCCAAAGGTGAAGGCTTTCTGGGAGAAAATATATAATGAACTTAAAAGAGTAATGAAAATTACTTTCAGTAAGAAACCAGAGGCCTTCCTTTTGGGCATGACCAATCATGAGATACCCAGGCAAGATAGAGTGTTTTTTATGTATGCCACAACAGCAGCTAGAATTTTGATTGCAAAGAACTGGAAAGGTGAGGAGCTCCTGAGAGTAGAAGAATGGCAGATGAAGTTGATGGACTTTATGGAACTCGCAGAACTGACCGCGAAACTCCGAGACCAGAGGGAGGAGAAGGGGCAAGAAGATTGGAAGAAATTTAAAGACTATTTAAAAAATCGTGAAAAATTAGATATTTGAAGCAAAATCAAGGTATATAAATGGTTTTAGCTATAAGATGTTAGGTTGAAACAGTATACTAGAAGTAATGTTTATGAAGGATTTAGATTATTAAATGTAGCAATGAGATATATGTGATAAGTTAGTTATTTGAAATTGTAAAAAGATAAATGATAAGTGATGGGAAAATAATTATGAAGTTACTAAAGTAAAATAGAACTGAACGCAGTTGAGAGAACGGGGGAAGTCCCCATTTAAGATTTGAAATTAGTTTAAAACATTAAGCATAGGTTGTTCCAGTGTTCGTGTTATTAGGTATGTATAGGTTTGTTTTCTTTTAAATGTGTATTTTTATTTTAGTTTTTTATTGTATTTGTTGTGTTTTATCATGTTTGTGTGATTTATTGTGTTGTTGTTTAATGTGGAAAATCAATAAATTCTTTTAAAAAAGGAAAAAGAAAAAAGAAAAGGGTGGGCGGGAAGCAGATTAACTGACCATTAACAAGTTTGAACCTTTGGAGCCAAAAAGTCTAAGCGGAGGGATCTCAGTGGCAAGACGCCTACTGAATCCTGCTTTCACTTTCGCTTTAACTCGGAAGTATACGTCAAATAGTGCACATAATTAGCATTCAAACAGGTACAAACAAGTACCTGTGCAAGGGCACCCACGGAGTGTATTCCCACACGGGGGTGCATTGGTCTCGCCTTGTGCATGCACACTCTCTGGCTGGAAAGGAAAGCTCCCGGACACACCCCTTCCTGGTACACATCTGTTCTATGTCACACTCCTGGAATGGCTGTTCCCAAGCGCAAGTGTGCTCCTTTGGAGCTTGTCTTGGTACTAAAAAAAAAGAAAACCCCTGGAAATGGATGGGGGTGTAGACCCTGAAAAACAGGACCTTCCCGGGAAAACCCAGATGTATGGCAACCCACTCCTTCATGGATCAATGCGTTGGCGTGGCGAATGGGCTTGAATAACTCAGGGAAGCTATGAGCTATGCCATGCAGGGCCACCCAAGATGGACAGGTCATAGCGGAGAGTTTAGACTAAATGTGATCCACCTGGAAAAGGAACTGGCAAGCCACTCCAGTATCCCTGACTGACAAGAAAACTCCATGGACAAAGACAACGGGCATAATTATGGTGCTGGAGGAGACTCTTGAGAGAGTCCCACGAGACTGCAAAAAGATCAAACTTATCCATCCTTAAAGAAATCAGCCCTGAGTGCTCACTGGAAGAAGGGCAGATCCTGAAGTTGAGAGGCTCCAGTACTTTGGCCACCTCATGAGAAGAGAAGACTCCCTGGAAAAGACCCTGATGTTGGGAAAGATGGAGGGCACAAGGAGAAGGGGACGACAGAGAGGATGAGATGGTTGGACAGTGTGTTCTCGAAGCTACTAACATGAGTTTGGCCAAACTGCGGAGGCAGTGAGGATAGGGTGCCTGGCGTGCTCTGGTCCATGGGGTCACGAAGAGTCGGAGACGACTGAACGACTGAACAACAACAAATGGTTTTAGTTGTATGTGTGTCTTTTGCCAGTGTGGTGTAGTGGTTAAGAGCGGTAGACATGTAATTTGGTGAACCAGGTTCACGTCTCCATTCCTCCACATGCAGCTGCTGGGTAACCTTTGGGCCAGTCACACTTCTTTGAAGTCTCTCAGTGGGGGAGGAAGGGAAAGGAGAATGTTAGCTGCTTTGAGACTCCTTCGGGTAGTGATAAAGCGGGATATCAAATCCAAACTCTTCTTCTTCTTCTTCTTCTTCTTCTTCTTCTTCTTCTTCTTCTTCTTCTTCTTCTTCTCTACTTCCAGTTGATGTTTGTATCGAAAAAATGATTAAATAATTTTTTTAAAAAAGAAAACAAATATTGGTATGCATTGCAAATAAATGCATTAAACAGAAAGCAGACTATGATTGGACCCTTCGTTCTTTATTTTTGTAGCCATCTACGTCTGAGATTGCAGAATAAGGTCTTTTCAAGGCGATTTCTTGGTTTTGTTTTTGTGTAGAGATCATGGGATCCAATTACTTTCATCTCAAGGCGTCTCCTTAGAGCCAAGCATCATCAGGCACCTTCTTACAAATATACGCTAAACGGTCCAGACAGTTTTTTGGAACCCAGCAATGCGAGCCTGAGCATTTAGGATTAATTGCAACACAGTGATTTGGGTTATTGGCAGGTGGATCTTTATTATTCAGAAAGTACCTGAAAAGAAAAGAAAGAGCAGCACTGATCAATCAAGGGTGGATATCTACTTCTTCACCCACTCCCCATGCCTTCTACCATTAAAAAGATGTTCAGCTCATTCTCTCTTAACATCCACCCACAATAGGGATGGATTTTTCTCCCCATATTTTAGAATTCTAACCTACAACCTTTTCATATGAAGTGATTTCTCATAGGAAACTACAACAAACAAACAAACAAACAAACAAACAAATGAGGGTGTCAATTTGGAAGGCTCTTTTCTTTTCATATGAAGTGATTTCTCATAGGAAAATACAAAAAAGGGAGGGTTTCACTTTGGAAGGCTCAGTGGTACACACAAGAACTTTCAGTCAATTTATTTTGGGGAGTATCCAATGGAGTTCTTCTGCTATTGCCAGGATTTCCATTTCTGCAACAGAACTGCCCCCCTCCTCTCCATATGCACCCACATCTTCCTCAGATCTGCTCTGTACCATTGTGGGTGTTGGAGAGAGAGTTTTGAAAGAGAGATCCTTACTCTCTCATAGCAGAGTTAGCACATTAGTGATTGTTCTGAGCATATTAAAACTTTGCTAGATTTGCATCCACCTTCATCCACCTCTCACCTCCATCACTCACCCCATGCATGAGGATAGCAGGGACACTATACAGAAACAAAAATAGCTAAGCCTACAACAGAAATACAAAATATAATCTATAATCACAAAGCCATTAGAGAGTTTATTGAAGTGATATGATATCCCTCACATATATAGCTTATCTAAATCTTACATGGTGGTTCTAAGTACAGGGGCATAGCAAGGTAAATTGGTACCTGGGGGCAAAAAAAAATTGTCCCCCCCCCCAGGCGTAGGAAGGTCAGGTGGTAGCCGGTGTGGAAAATTTCTTGTCACACCCCCATTGATTCCCCACTGCAAAAATGGTTTTATGTTATTTCATATTTTCTTACAAAGGAATAATAACAAGTAATAATAATAAAAAAAAACTTTTATTTATATCCCGCCCTCCCCGGCCAAAGTCGGGCTCAGGGTGGCTCACATCAGATACATAACATTGGTATAAAATAAAACAATAATTAAATTACCTCCTAAAAACATATCAAAATTAAATTGAAAGTCTAATTAGATGGCTTTCCAAAGGGTTAGGGTTGGGAACAGTAAGTGCTCCACTGAACTGAAATTTCAGCCTTCATGACATAGCTGCAGGGAACCAGGCTGAGGGCCTTCTCGGTAGTAGTGCGCCTGCCCTGTGGAACGCCCTCCCATCAGAGGTCAAAGAGATAAACAACTACCTGACATTTAGAAAATACCTGAAGGCAGTCCTGTTTAGGGAAGTTTTAAATTTGTGATATTCTAATGTATTTTAATATTTGTTGGAAGCATCCCAGAGTGGCCGGGGAGACCCAGCCAGATGGGTGGGGTACAAATATTATTATTATTATTATTATTATTATTATTATTATTATTAAACAGCCAAGTAAACAGATATTTTGGTGGAGGAGGATTAAGATATTAACTGATATTACTTGTGTTTTGCCACTGCTCCGTATATCCATGTCCAATAATGTCCCACTTTACTGACTCCCATCCAAAAAAGCTTTCCACGTTTAGTTGCTTCCTGGTTCACAAATAGCTAGGGTAGGGGTAGGGAGAGAAAACAAATAAATTCTTTTAAGACAATGTCCCTTTTTCTGGGAGAATACTGTATAGCCCTTTACAGAAATTCAACAGGCATAAAACGAACACATTTCAAAAGGAGCAAGCTTCACATTTGAAGACCCAATCCACATTTTTGGGAGAAGCAGTGATCAAAACTATACAGTGTATTCCCATCACCAATAATAATTTTGTACAGTGGAGGTGGTATTGTCCCCCTGATCAAAATTATGATGGTGATGATGATGATGATGGAATCAAGGAAGCATCCCAAAGAGGAAATATTGTACTGAAGGGTAACTTCTCCTGCCCGCACCGAAACCTGCTGCATATGTCTTCCAGTCATGACACCTGCTGCATATGTCTTCCAGTCATGACACAGAGTTAAAATTTCCAGATACTGTAAATGACTGTGGCATAGAACAGTTGGTCTTGAAACCATCTAGTGGGACAATGACCCTGTGTAGCAAATACTCCAATTTCGCTTTGTTGGTTAGTTCCAGAGAGACTGGAATCAGTCTGGTTGTGGTGTGCTTGATGGGTTGATGATGGGGTCTCACCCATGTCTGGGCACTGCAGCACCCCAGTAGCCCATCTGCCTGGTCTAGGGGCTGGGAGAGGGATATACCTTGCAAACTCCTCTAGAGTCATCTCCATGATACTCTCATGTCTTAGGGTTAGGGTGGTGAGGGAAGCCTTTTTTCTAAGCACTCGATACATCTCAAAGAGCAGAGGAAGAATTTATAGGCAATCCAGGGGATAGATGACTCTCAAGTATCTACTCCACATCCTCCTCCAAGACATCGTTCCTGACTGCCAGCTTCCGGCTATTAGAGTTCAGCAGCTCCAAGAAACCTTATTGAGTCCCAGATGGTAGCAGCTGTTCCCTGGCACTCCCAGCCCTTGGATTGACTGTTGAAATTGCTGTCTTGGTTGCATACAAGTAGTTGTAACCTTCTTAAATGGATAGTGATGATAGGAGCCCTTTGGATCAAGAAGCTCCCTTACCTTTCCTATACTTAGCTTTGATGCTCACCTGTTCTTCCATTGTATCCACAGTCAGGAGATGGGAATTTAGCTCCTTACATTTTTTTGGGGAATCCACCCATGAGCGTACGTCACGAGAATAGAAATAGAGGGAATGGTGATATAAAAGCCAACCATCATTCAATTGTCCAATAATGGTGTCTTTGAGTCAAGCCAGATATGGAGGAGAAAAAGAAAACAAGATAGGGAATGTAACGGGAACCACCTTGTATGTCTGTGCAGATTTCAATTTTTTTTGTTAAGTTTATTTCTGTGGCCACATAATAACATATATTCATCTAGGAAGCTCAGAAAGATTAAAACAAGAAAAAGCATTAACTCTTCAACCCATGCTGATGCTGCAGTAAATGGGTGGGCATAGCTATAGCAAGGAGTGCAGTCAAGAACCTCACCTACTTGTTTCCACCTGGATACTTAGGGCAGCATCAGGGCAGACTTGAAGTTTGGAGAGGGGGAGTAGCTGTGGTTTATCAAAATTCTCTCTCTCTCTCTAGGCTCTCTGTCTTGTTGCGGAAGGGGAGGGAGGGGAATCTAGAGTGTGTGTTCCTGGAATTGGACAATTGGGACAGATGAGGGATTCTGCTAGTTTACCACCCATTTGCTGCCCAGAAGTCTCCCTGCCTGAGCTGACAGGATGGATCCAGTGGGCTTCCAAATGGCTCGGGGGATATTCCAGCTGATCTGACTGGTGCTCCTGCCGAGCTACGGCCGAGCTCTGGAACAACCGAATAATAATAATAATAATAATAATAATAATAATAATAATAATAATAATAATATTGATATGCTGCCCATCTGACTGGGTTTAAACCAGCCACTCTGGGCAACTTCCAACAATTAAAACACAACTGGACACCAACCATTAAAAACTTCCCTGAACAGAGCTGCCTTCAGATGTCTTCTGGAAAAAAAGATTGTTGTTTTTTTACTTGACATCTTGTGGAAGGGAGTGCCACAGGGTGGGCGCAACTGCCCAATGGCTTGGCCCATTGACACGGTTGGCCCTGAACACCCTCTCCCCCTTCATGCAGCCTGTTTGGTCCCCTGGTATACTGCAGAGGTGAGGGCAAAAAAGAAGCTGGGAGATGGCTTGAACGCAATTAGAGGAAAAATCTGGTTGAATGCATTCAACCGCTGCTGAGGGCTCATCCTCGAGCCTACCAAGTGGCAGTGAAGGATACAAAGAAGGCCTGCTTTCCTTCCTCCATTGTGCCATCCAGCAGAGCTTTCCAGGGTAGCACAGGGCCTGCTGCAGTCTGGCCCGAAGGAGATGATAGAAGTGAAAGCAGCTTTCTGTGACTTGTTTGCAAAGCATTTTGAGGATAAAATTGTTTGCATCTTGACTCTATTATAACAGATGAATTTTGAAGGGTGTCCACAGCAGAGCCTGTTTCCATTGTGTTGGGTGTGTTTCAGTCAGTAAGGTTCAAGAATGCGGCCAAGGTGCTTGGATCGGTCAGGACAACCACTTGCGCTCCGGCCCCTGCCCCTTGTGGCTGATACAAACTAGCAGGGAAGGGACAGCTGGCTGGACTAGAAAGGTGATTACTGCCTCTTTATAAGAGTGGTTGGTCCCAGCCTGCTTGAAGGAGGCAGTGCTAAAACTTCTCCTTAAGAAACCTTCCCTGGGCTCAGAAAAGTACAAGAGATGTAATACACATTCATTCCCATTCTTTGCTTTTGCATCTAAAGCTTTATAGACAATTTTATAGTCACTTTAACTATTAAGTACTCAGTGGCCAAGGGGTCAAATCACTATGTGAGCGGGCTTGAGGGCTTCTGATGATGGGCTTCTGAAACAGAAGAGAGATTTTGCTGTTGCACGAATCACCCCACTGCCCAGCAGTCACTCTCATCAAGTTTGCGGAAGTTGCCTCGGATGTGCTATTTCAGAATCCCTCTCCCATGGGTGAATATAATAAAGGAAAGGTCTTTTAGCTGACCTGTTTTTATTTTCGATGTTATAGAAAAGAATGGCAAAGTCTTTTCTTTCCTCCATCATAAAAGCTAAAGCAATTCAAAAGTTCAGGAGAGCTGAATTGAATATCTCTGATGTTTCCCTAGGGTGGCTGGATGCAAAGGAGGGCAGCTCTCAGCTCTGGCTCTAAGAGTTTTCAGCTAGAGGAGGGGCATTCAGCTGGTGCAGACAAAGGGCAGGTTCCCACTGACTGCAGTATAATTCTTCAGCATCGTAGGGTATCTTACCAATTTCCCTTTGCAGTTCCTCATTTATGTTGGCAAGATACCGCGCTTCCTCTGATATGTTTAGAGCTACATCGAGTATTTGGAAGTCTAAAAGATTTGAAACAGTTCAAAGCAAAAGAGTATCTGAAATAACAATCTGCAAATATTGAGAAACCATTTTCAAACATTTTAAAACACTCTAGCCTGAAACAGGAAGCAGAGCTCCAGAATGGGGTTCTGATGAATATGAGGGCAGACTTGATTCTCTGTGGCTGAGATCATTAATGGAAAGCCTCAGAAGACCCCTGCAGCTGAATCAGACCAAAGACCCATGCAATCCACGATGCTATTCTCATATTAAAAATGGCCCATGAAGTATCTCCCATGTTCCCCTCCTAAGTCCTCCTTTTCTGCTGGGAATCACAGGGTCACAAACGAATTCCATCTCGAGTACTACAGTAAAGTCAAATATTCAAAGAATACTTTGCGGTTTTCAATTATGCTTTGGGAGATATAAAAAAATACAGGCACCCAAAGTTTTCCCCCACCCTGGAGAGTAGTTTTGGTGATGGCATGCAGGGAGAAGTGGGGGCAAAGTTCCTTTGTGCTAGTGCTAGAATCTTGCACTAACACAAACATGGTGAATTACAGTGTGATGGGGGAGGACAGCATTTCTAGTGGGGAGGTGAAAATCACAACTGTCTGCTTCTCTTGCTGCTGAGCAATGAACAAGTGAGGAGTTTCATTGAATATATGTATTGCTCACACAATATGACTCCCAAATTGAACAAATTCTTACCGTCCTTGTCTTCATGCAATGTATCAGTCCCAACAACAAAGGTTCGGATCATGTCCATTGACATTTGAAACTCATCTCTTTTTTTTACTTCCCTTTGATCTAAGGAGGAGGTAGGTAGAAAAGAATAAATTATTTTCTGGCAGCCTGGTCTGGTGAGCTGGGGGAGGGGATACATGCTTTCAAACTGCTTTTAATATTGAATTTAAATTGTTGACTTTTAACACAAGTAAGAAATCAAATCAAGAAAACCTAATATCATCTGCAAACCTAACATCTACAGTCAATGGATCAGTTGAAATACAGTCATATGTATACAATGAGTACAGGTAGGGACTTGGTTGCAGCTGCCCTGGTGGTCTGAAGTCCTGTTTCCATTTGGCCTGTTACTTTTGTCATCAGATGGTTGGCTTTCCTTAAAGGTAAAGGTAAAGGGACCCCTGACCATTAGGTCAAGTCATGTCCGACTCTGGGGCTGTGGCGCTCATCTCGCGTTACTGGCCGAGGGAGCTGGCATATAGCTTCCGGGTCATATGGCCAGAATGACAAAGCCGCATCTGGCGAACCAGAGCAGTGAACGGTAACTCCGTTTACCTTCCCGCCAGATCGGTACCTATTTATCTACTTGCACTTTGACGTGCTTTCTAACTGCTAGGTGGGCAGCAGCTGGGACCGAACAACAGGAGCTCACCCCATCACAGGGATTGGAACCACCAACCTTCTGATTAGCAAGCCCCGAGGTCAGTGGTTTAACCCACAGGGCCACCTGCGTCCCTTGGCCCTCCTTAGAGAGCTGCAAATTTTTGGGTGTCTCAATACACCTGTCCTCTTTGTCCTATGGACTTGCATTTGCCAGGCTGCCTCATGCTGTGCCTCATGCTTAAAATATGCAAATTCTTGGATCATTTGATTCCCGCCCCTGAGCTTTGCTTACTTTCGCGTGCCCTTTAAAAAGGAATTAGGTGTGCATATAGGGCAAGGGCTCATCTATCCAGTGCCATTCTTCTAGAAAAAGAGACACTGGAACGCACCATGAATGCCCCCTTTGTTCCCTTAGAATGGTAATGGCGCCTACCTGAGAGGGGTTGGAACAGATTCCTGATGGATTCTGGTTGAAAAAGTGCTGCATATATCTCGATATTTAAGTCGGCTAGGCTCTGGACCCACGCACTTTGGCCATGGCCTTATCCTTTGCAGCCTGTTTTCCCCAAGTACTTTCCTTCAAGGGACTGGAGCCCTAGCAGAGGGCAGGGTGGATTGGATCAGGAATGGAGGCTCTCCCACAGCAAATAAGGATTAGTTGGGAAAGGAGCCGAGAGTGGCAACTGGGAAAGGGAATTGCTCAGGGTGTCCCAGGGACTCATGTTAGCCTGTGCTTCTGTTCCAAGTGTTGGGACTCACTTATTCAGGGAGAACCAAACAGTGTCATTGTTCTCAATGGGTGACAACTGTAACTCATCCCCGGAAATCAAAGAGAGATGAAAGGGGTAAATTGGAAGGTGGATCATGCCATCTCTTTTTGGAAATGCTATTGACATTCAAGCAAAGCCCAAGACAGTAGTAGCAAAATACGCCAATTATGTACTTACATAGCACGAAAATCAGCAGTGTCAGCACAGTCAAGGCGATAATCCCAAATATGACAAGGTATTCACCAATGGGAGATTTTATGAAGGTTACAAACTTCTGAAAACCAGATGCTTGAAGAAAGAAAATTCTGCTTTAGCCATCAGTAGCCAACATATCATTGCCACCCCCCATAAAGGATTTTCATACGCTGTGGCAGCCATCAGCCAGAGACATTCAATGGTTCAGTGGGCGGGGATGGGAGGGTAAACAGATGGAGGAAGCAAGGAACGGTGCCTTGCTGCTCGAGGAAACTTTTCTATCTTCTTTCTTTTTAAAAAAGTTTTCATTTATACTTTCTTTTTTTAAAAAAAAAATTATTAAACAAAATACAAACATTACACATACATACACATATACATATACATATACATACCTACACGTAAGACAGATATACATTAGACACACTTACATTTATAAATCAGATTCCATATACTTATTCATCCAAATATTTTTATTACACAAACTCTTTAAAAATATAATCTCATTCTAGCCTCCTGATAACTTCTGTAAGGCTAAATTTATATATAGTCTCTTCTTTGGGCTTCCCATTTTAAACTCTTCATCAAATTTAACCTTAAACATATTTTCAAGATGTATAATTTCATGACTCGGTCTAAATGTTGTTCATTTCTTTCTAGAAATGAAATGTTGTTCATTTCTAAATGTTCCCATTTCTTTTTCCATTTGATTTCTTTTTTATTACTTTTCCAGTTCATAATAAGGCAGGAGCTATTCAAATAGTGTAACGGTATTGGTGTTGTATCTTTTTTTTAGATATTGTATAAAATCATTCCATTCCTTTATAAATTTTTCCTTCGGATTGTCTTTTATTTTCTCTGAAAGGTACGCCAGCTCTATATATTCTAACGTTTTATTGATCCAGTCCTTTTTTACTTTTTTTTTTAAATTTATATTGTCTCTGTCTTATGCCTTTAATATCTTGATTACATCTTATTCTTTGTGCTAATACTCCTAAAACAATTATAAACAACCAAGGTGACAACGGACAGCCTTGTCTTGTTCCTTTAGTTATTTTACAGTTCTCAGTCAGGATAGGCGTGCCTGGCATGCTCTGGTCCATGGGGTCACGAAGAGTCGGACACAACTGACCGACTGAACAACAACAACAGTCAGGACACAATTTACCATCAACTTAGCTAACTGGTCAGAATATATTACCTTAACTCCTTTTATAAAAGTGTCTCCACAACCCATAAATTCTAAAACTTTAAACATAAAATCCCAGGAGACGTTATCAAATGCTTTCTCAGTGTCTAGAAACATTAAAGCCGCTTGTTTTTCATTTCTCACTTGTAAATATTCTAATATATCAATTACATTTCTAATATTATCTTTCATTTTTCTTTTTGTCAAAAAATCCAGCCTGGTCATAATAATTACCTCTTTTAATACCACCAGTTTCAACCTATTTGCTAATATGTTTGCAAAAAGTTTATAATCATTCAATAGAGATATAGGTTGATAATTTTTTAGCTCCTCAAGGTCTCTATTTTGTTAAGAAATCAGAGTTGTATAAGCATTCTTCCACGATTCTGGCAGCTCACCTGTCTTTAAAATCATATTCATAATGTCATTTAATTGTTATATTATATTAGATAATCCTGCAACTTCTTATAGTATATTGTTAAAAGACCATCAGGTCTTGGTGCTTTCAAAGGTTTTGCCTGTCAAATTACATGCTGTAGTTCCATCGTTGTCACCGGTGCATTCAAAATTGTCCTTTCATCTATTGGTATTTTAGGGATTCCACTGCAGATTTTTGCATTTCATCTAAATTACCCCCGTGTCCCACAATATAGTTCTGTATGAATACTCATGAATTGACCTCTTATTTCTTTAGGATTTTCCACAACTTTACCTCCTATGCTAATTTTATTTATACATGCTTTCTCTTGTCTTTTTTTTGGGGGGGGGCATGTTAATAATTTCCCTGGTTTATTAGCCTGCTTGAATTGTTTCTGTTTTAAATATTTTAAATATTTAATTTTCCACTCTATTTCTTGATTTATTATAATTGAAAACTATGTTTGCAGTATCTTAATATCCTGTTTCACCCTCTCTTTCCAAGGGGAATTTATCAATTCATTTTCTTTCCTTTTTATTTCTTGTAAAAACTCAACCGCCATATCTTCTGGCAAATCTCAAACTAAGAATCAAATCTTTTAGATGTACTTCCAAAACTGTGATCTCATCCAGAGTCTGTTCATAAATCAATTTTATTGCTTCACTTTCCACCCTCATTCTTTCTTGCTCCGTCTTTGTTTTTTCTTACCTCCCCTTGTACTTTCTTAGATGATTCCTCCAAGCTGGATGTGTTCAGCTTTAAATCCTGTACTGTTCTATAATTCTGAACTTTAATGTGACAGTTCTGTAATTTCTGCTGATAAGTTTTGGACTGTCTGTGCATTAAAAGCAGATTTCTGTCCCAGTCTCTGGATACCCTCCCCATCTCTTTTCTCATTTCTAATGAAATTCTTGTCAAATCAGACATTGTGTCCTCTTCTACAATTGAACCTTTTCTCTGACGGTGTTGTGGTTGGGCCTGGAGTTGGTTTCTTGCCTACGTTAGCCATAGCCATAGTATAATGTCACTAGATAGCGATCTTTCCTTTATTATAGGGAAATACTTGAAAAGGTAACAAACAAGATCCTGCAGTTATGTTTTTGGCCGCACTGTGTCACTATATCACTAGATGTCCACCCTTTGTCTCCAGTTAGTATCTAACCCTGTCAGATCCCAATAATAAATCGTGAAAAGGCACAGAGCAAATAACAATAAAAAATAATCCTTTAGTTGTGTGTTATCCAAAAAAATTAAAATCAAAAAATCAGCAATCCACAAAATAATTCAGATTAAATTCAGTCTCAGTGGTCCATCTCCTTTAGGTTATCAAAAGGAGTCAAAGGAAACAAAAATATATACAAAATATGTATTTTTTAAAGGAAAAAAGGGAAAAGAAAGGAAAACACAGAATCAAAGTCCCACTTTCCTCTCTTCACAACATTTAAAGATCTTTGCGATATGGCCCACTTGCTGGAAGATATTTATAAAGTCACAAAAATTCTGCATCCAGAGCTTTAGACAAATCCCAAGTTAAATTCTTCGCCTGGAATGCTTGTAAAAATAATCACTAGCCTGTACTTCTTCTCATTTTCAGTCTTAATTCAGTCCCTGCATATTTTTCCCATGCAGATCAACACCCGCGTGGGGGGGGGGTGGATAGACCTTCTCTTTGCCACCCTAGTATGGATGGATCCAATTGCTTTATTGACACTACCTTAAATTCTTTTTCTTGCCTTGTCAAATTGGTCCGAATTCCTTTGTTTGGAGATGTCGCAGCTTCAATGGAGGCACAAGAGGCAACTTGCTGTGGGTCTTTGATTGTGCCGTGTGTCTGAGCTCAATCTGGGATCTTTCTCAGCTCCCTACGGAGCTTTGAGAGAATCTAGAGAGCATACTTTGACACCACTGGACCCTTCAGAACCTGAACTATTCCTTCAGGCTCTTTTTGAGAAGGTGCTTTGCCCGAGCCCCATTCTTTGATTCTCATGGCAATCAGGCTGCTCAGAGTGAGCAATCTCTGTCATCCTCCATTATCCGTATCCAACAGGAAGTGCTGGAGGAAATTTTTCTGATGACTAGCAAATAAAAAGGGTAGCAGGATTAAAGTAAATTCAGCAGTATGTAATTAGAAAGAAAAAAAAACATATGGAGTAAGTTATACTTAAATGCAGTACCTTATATGGAGTAATTAGAATATGCAGTAGCAGGAGGATAATAATTACATACTGGAAGGGGGGAAAGGAAGTTTATGAATAAATGTATTTAGGTGTTTTTCTTTTTGTAAATGTGGAAATGTATATTAGTGTGGCATAGGGAGGAGAGGAGGAGGCAGAGCAAAGAAGGTGATCTTCACCCTCACTTGTCCCAGCCCCCTCGTGGCTCCCACGATACCAGGCAGAGGCTGGGAGGAGTGAAGGCAAGGATCGCCCTCGCATGTCCCAGGCCCCCCTCGACTCCTGGGCTGCCAGGTGGAGTTTGGGAGGAGAGAAGGTGAAGATCCCCTCGCTTATCTCAGCCCCCTCTTGGCTCCTGGTCTCCCGGGCAGGGGTCGGGGCACACATAGGTTTCCCAGCGATGGTTGGGGATGTTAGCCCCTCAATACTGCAGGGGCTGAGTCTGCTGCCTCAACATATTGACATGGCTGAAGCCCCTTTCACATCTTATACCCAACGCCTCCGGACAAGATACTCCCTCCGTACACATAATTCCACATACAGAAGCTGAACTGGGCTGGCCATGGGCTCTGTTTTCAATGCTGCTGATGGGGCAGCAGACTAACTGAGGAGGTGCAGTGCAGCTTGTGTGGTCTACACATCTCTTCCCACCCCAGCACCTGCTACCTGAGGCAACTGTCTCATTCTGCCTAATGGTGGAGACACTCCTGGCTGCACACAGTAAAGGAACACCACAGCCAGCAGCAAAGAGTGGGCTGAATCCTGGGGTTTCTGTGGGGCTTTGTGTATCTCTGGCACCCAAAGAGCTGCATAGGCTTTTCTCTGCACTCTTCCCTGGCACAACATGGCTGGTTCCACTTTCTACCTGTCTCCCCATCAACTTCCCTTTCCCGTGGATTCCTCTGCTTTAAGAGAAACCTCATCCCGCATGACTGTGTTGTATACAGACCACTTGGTTGTTGTCCTCCCGCTGGAGCTGCAGGCATTGCGGGCGCTGGCTTGGGCCCCATCCTCTCAGTGTTATCTGTGAAACAACAAGCTAGAATCAGACAACGACAAATAATGGAGAATAAGACTCTGAGCACCTTAGGTAAACAGCAGCGACTGTCAGTATTAGACAATCCAACATAAAGATGTTGTTGAGTCCAATATAACTGAAACGTCTTTCTTTTCCTTTTGCTGGATCAATCTCAGCTTTAAACCAAAAGAGATGTTCCCTATGGATTCCAAGGCAATTTTTAAAAATTGTTTTAGGTAATATAGCACATTCTCATTTTACAACCTATTCCTCTCTCTTACCTCCTGCACATCTAGCTAATAGGACTCCAATAAGATGTTCACCATTTAATAATAGTGTGGGATCTATGAGGTTTTCAGATGTTCCTGGGTGTCAACTCCCTCCACGACAGGGCCACATCTCTCCCCCCGCCCCCTTAACGGAAGGTATATTCATTTAATTATATAACTACCTCCTGATCATCAGAAAAGATGGAGTACTTGATCCGGTCTCAGTTGGACGCTTATAATTCCAATTCAATCTAACAAGACTTTAGAGACCATGAGTTGGAGCTGGAAAAGAAGCAGAGGGACGCTGTTACCCAGGCTATACAAGTGTGCCATTTTGTTTTCTTTTTGCAAAGACCCAGCCTGACACCTGATGCTGTGGCTTAAAGAAAGAAAGAAGAGGGCTGTTGTCTAATCCCGTTTCGAAGTTATCTGAGCTAGCAGCCCTTGATATGCTAGTAAACGGGTTTCTTCTAGAAATGTATTTTCTGGATCATGATCTGGATCTGGATTTACAACCTGGGACCATGAATCAAAGCAGGGTTCCTGTACACAGCCCTAGAATATACCACCACTCTGTTTCATTGGATGACCCTGGATTCTAGTATTTGAAAGAGAAAAACTATCTGAAGTTTTATAAACTGCTCATCATTTCCCCTCTTAGTGACCTTTTGGCCCTGGAATGAGACCCTGCAAATATCATAGCTTTGTAAGGAAAATATTGCACCCATCAGACTTCTTTCTGTTTGGTTACCTTGGTGTTGTCATGGAACAATCTTTTCTCTCCTTTAATTTCTTCTTAAGGTTGTTTCATCCTCCCACTGGCTAAGAACCACCTCCCTTGTGATGTCAGATATTCCAGAACTCCTCCCATTTAGGCTATACCATTTCCTGATTGGCTGCTCCTAATATCCAATCAGCAATCCAGATACACCCTAAACCCAGGAAAATGTTTATTTCAGATCTGTAAAACTACTTATTTCCCCCCAAAAGTTATTACAGTTTTATTTTTGAACCTTTAAAAACTGATCTAGAAGTACATCTAATAGTCTTTGTTTTATTCCATTTTTGGAAGGTGTATCACCTCCTGGCAAATAGAAGTGGAAGAAATGGAGGCAGTGAGAGATTTTACTTTCTTGGGCTCCATGATCACTGCAGATGGTGACAGCAGTCATGAAATTAAAAGACGCCTGCTTCTTGGGAGAAAAGCAATGACAAACCTAGACAGCATCTTAAAAAGCAGAGACATCACCTTGCCGACAAAGGTCCGTATAGTTAAAGCTATGGTTTTCCCAGTAGTAATGTATGGAAGTGAGAGCTGGACCATAAAGAAGACTGATCGCCGAAGAATTGATGCTTTTGAATTATGGTGCTGGAGGAGACTCTTGAGAGTCCCATGGACTGCAAAAAGATCAAACTTATCCATCCTTAAAGAAATCAGCCCTGAGTGCTCACTGGAAGGACAGATCCTGAAGTTGAGGCTCCAATACTTTGGCCACCTCATGAGAAGAGAAGACTCCCTGGAAAAGACCCTGATGTTGGGAAAGATGGAGGGCACAAGGAGAAGGGGACGACAGAGGATGAGATGGTTGGACAGTGTTCTCGAAGCGACTGGCATGAGTTTGGCCAAACTGCGGGAGGCAGTGGAGGATAGGGGTGCCTGGCGTGCTCTGGTCCATGGGGTCAGGAAGAGTCGGACACGACTGAACGACTGAACAACAACAACATCATCTTTTTGTAATGCCTCTAATTCACCTCCTGTGTTTGGTGAGACACTGAAGCATTGCTATCTCCCAGTTATTATTTTCCCATAGGTTCAGGGATATTTCTCTTCTTTTAATAATAATTTTTATTAGTTTGCAATTACAATCCAATAATAACCTCATTATAACAGTATCAATTTACAATACAATTATTAATACCAATTGTTCAAATACCTAATTATGTAATTTAGATCAAATGGCCCCCATGTGCTAGAATTTGTCATGGAGAGGACTTCCCACAGTCAAGATGAGCAGTCTGTGGGCGGGGGGCAGTCAGTCAGAAGAGGCGGAGAAAGACTTGCATTTTTCACAGCCAGCCGAAAGCAGTGGGCTAAAACACCCCTTCTCAGAAGGAGGAGAGAATGTACCTTATCAGCACAGGCGAGAGCGGGCTGGATGAAGGTCAATTCTCTGAGGAGCAGCCTTTAGTCACTTTGTAAGAGGAAGGGGTGGCAGCTGACCCTGAGAGTCCTATGGCTCACAGGAGAACAAGGGTCCAAGAATTATGCCAATCAAAGAAGAAGAGGGGGGCCCTTTTGTTTTTCCTGTTGGTGATGTGACTCTAGTTCAGATGCTTCAGTGTCATTTTGATGTATGGATGCCAGTGTGCGGGGCTCTGAGGTTAATGACAGTATGCAATAAATCTTCTTGTAAATGATTTATAAAATGGCAAGTGAGCAACTCGAACTATATCCTTGTTCTTCCTGTGTGTGGCAATTATTCTGTCTGTGGTGTTTCCTTGTGAGGAGTTATGTCATTCTTTTCCCCAGTTGATGCTGTTATCCGTCAAGCCCAGGTTGGAGCTGATGTTGCATCACTATTCCAGAAATTTCTCCATCGCTCCGTCCCGTGCTTCATTGTTGTGGAACTTTAACAGCAGCTGCAAATATCACACTGTCCCCATAAATAACCCGTTTTCACCATTTCCCATCTTAGCCTAGGAAGAAGACCAGTCTGTCGAACTGCAGATGACTCAGTAAAGAACCTTATCAGTTCCTTGGCAGTTCACAGACTCCTTTCATCCTTCCTTCCAACTGAAAATATATGAGCAATTATACTTCCAATTAAATTGAATCCCAAGTCCTCTTAGCATTATTCAGTCCAGTCCATAGATAATAAAGTATGGGGAAGAGTCACCTCTAAGGTTGCATCATAAACCTTTTGCAAAATAGAACTTCCCTCCCTTTTTCCTTTTTTACACACACAGTTCCATTTGATTTTATATTCCATATTTATAATCCAATTTCTTCCATCCATGCTTGTACAAATATAATTTGAACTAACACTCGGAGGAGTGGTGCCGAATCATAAATGTAGAGAAGGAAACTTTAAATAAAGTCTTTTGCAACAAATGAAGTCTTATCTCAAGTTCAAACCTTAAAGTCCTTGCATGCCGGCCTCAAGGGATTCTCTTCTCCCCCTTTAGCATCAAGGATTCAAGAAGAAACAAGAAAGTCTGTATTTGTGATTTTATTCAATATTATTATTATTATTATTATTATTATTATTATTATTATTATTATTATTATTATTATTATACCCCGCCCATCTGGCTGGGTCCCCCAGCCACTCTGGGCAGCTTCCAACAAATATTAAAATACATTAAAATATCACAGATTAAAAACTTCCCTAAACAGGGCTGCCTTCAGGTATTTTCTGAATGTCAAGTAGTTGCTTATCTCTTTGACCTCTGATGGGAGGGTTCCACAGGGCGGGTGCCACTACCGAGAAGGCCCTCTGCCTGGTTCCCTGTAGTTTTGCTTCTCGCAGTGAGGGAACCGCCAGAAGGCCCTCGGCGCTGGATCTCAGTGTCCGGGCTGAACGATGGGGGTGGAGACGCTCCTTCAGGTATACAGGACCGAGGCCGTTTAGGGCTTTAAAGGTCAGCACCAACACTTTGAATTGTGCTTGGAAACATACTGGGAGCCAATGCAGATCTCTCAGGACCAGTGTTATGTGGTCCCAGCGGCCACTCCCAGTCACCGGTCTAGCTGCTGCATTCTGGATTACCGTATTTTTTGCTCCATAAGACGCACTTTTTTCCTCCTAAAAAGTAAGGGGAAATGTCTGTGCGTCTTATGGAGCGAATGCATGGTCCCTGGAGCCCAGGGGGGAAAGGCAGATCCTGCTTTTTCTGTTTTAGAAAGAGCTAAAGGCTAACAAGAGGGAAAGAGAGTGTTGAAAGGAACCCGCTCAACAGCTGATTGCAGGAGATCGGGGAGGGAGATAAGGGAGCTAGCTCCCTTCCTGCCCCGCCCAGGCCCCTTGCACAGTAGGATCCTGGGAAATTGAGGATCCTGGGAAATTGAGTTTTTCAGCCATTTGGGGCTGTTACTTTTCCTCTTGCTTTCTATTACTTGCTGGTGCTTACTGGTTTGCTTTCTTCTTGCTTCCTATTACCTACTGGTGCTTACTGGTTTGCTTTCCTTTTGCTTTCTATTACTTGCTGGTGCCTACTGGTCTGTACTGGTTTGTACTGGTGCTTACTGGTTTGTACTGGTTCGCTTTCCTCTTGCTTCCTATTACCTGCTGGTGCTGGTACTGGTCTGTACTGGTGCTGTGCTTACTGGTTTGTACTGGTGCTTACTGGTTTGTACTGGTTTGCTTTCCTCTTGCTTCCTATTACCTGCTGGTGCTTACTGGTCTGTACTGGTGCGGTACTGGTTTGTACTGGTGCTTACTGGTTTGTACTGGTTTGCTTTCCTCTTGCTTCCTATTACCTGCTGGTGCTTACTGGTCTGTACTGGTGCGTACTGGTTTGTACTGGTGCTTACTGGTTTGTACTGGTTCGCTTTCCTCTTGCTTCCTATTACTTGCTGGTGCGTACTGGTTTGTACTGGTGCTTACTGGTCTGTACTGGTTTGTACTGGTGCTTACTGGTTTGTACTGGTTTGCTTTCCTCTTGCTTCCTATTACTGGTGCTGGTTTGTACTGGTTTGCTTTCCTCTTGCTTCCTACTGGTCTTACTGTCTGTACTGGTGCGTACTGGTGCTTACTGGTTTGTACTGGTTTGCTTTCCTCTTGCTTCCTATTACCTGCTGGTGCTTACTGGTCTGTACTGGTGCGTACTGGTGCTTACTGGTTTGTAAGCAATGCTTTTCCCCCTTTACAAAAGCTGCACAAATCTGAACTGATCCTCAAAAAGCAGGGCTTTTCCCTTTGCAAAAAAAGCTGCAAAACTTTGAGCTGATTCTCAAAAAAAAAACAACCATGGGTTTTAGAGGAGGAAAACCAGAAAAATATTTTTTTTTCTGGTTTCCTCCTCTGACAAACGAGGTGCGCCCTATGGTCTGGAGCGTCCTATGGAGCGAAAAATACGGTAATTGCAGTTTCCAGATCACCTTCAAAGGTAGCCCCACGTAGAGCGCTTTGCAGTAGTACAAGCGGGAGAAAACCAGAGCATGCACCACTCTGGCGAGACAGTCCACGGGCAGGGAGGGTCTCAGCCTGTGTACTAGATGCAGCTGGTAGACAGCCCCCTGGACACAGAATTAACCTGCGCCTCCATGGACAGCTGTGAGTCCAAAATGACTCCCAGGCTGCGCACCTGGTCCTTCAGGGGCACAGTTACCCCATTCAGGACCAGGGAGTCCTCCACACCTGCCCACCTCCTGTCCCCCAAAAACAGTACTTCTGTCTTGTCAGGATTCAACCTCAATCTGTTAGCCACCATCCATCCTCCAACTGCCTCCAGGCACTTACACAGGACCTTCACCGCCTTCACTGGTTCTGATTTGAGAGGTAGAGCTGGGTATCATCCGCATACCGATGAACACCTGGCCCAAACCCCCTGATGATCTCTCCCAGCAGCTTCATATAGATATTAAAAAGCATGGGGGAGAGGACGGAACCCTGAGGCACCCCACAAGTGAGAGCCCAGGGGTCTGAACACTCATCCCCCACCACCACTTTCTGAACATGGCCCAGGAGGAAGGAGCGGAACCACTGTATAACAGTGCCGCCAGCTCCCAACCCCTCTAGCCAGTCCAAAAGGATGTTATGGTCAATGGTGTGAAAGGCTGATGAGAGATCCAGCAGAACTAGGAAAAAGCTCTCACTTTGTACCTAGCCCACCGGAGATCATCAACCAGCACGACCAAGGCAGTTTCAGTCCAATGAAGAGGCCTGAATCCTGATTGGAAGGGATCCAAATGATCCGCTTCTTCCAGGCGTGCCTGGAGTTGTTCAGCAACCACTCGCTCAGTCACCTTGCCCAAGAATGGTAGATTTGAGAATGGGCGATAGTTGGCCATATTGGCTGGGTCTTAAGATGTTTTTTTAAGAAGCAGTTTAATGACCACCTTTTACAGTGGGTCTGGGAAGACTCCCTCACAGAGGGAAGCATTCACCAGCCTGTGGAGCCCATTGCCCAGCCCGTCCCGGCTAGTTTTTATAATTCAGGATGGGCAACGATCAAGGAGACAGGTGGTTGGTTTCCCTCGTCCAAGCAGCCTGTCCACATCCTCGGAGGTAACAGATTGGAATTGATCCCACACAACTGGACTAGACAGGACTCTAGCACTCTCCTGTCCTGGCCCTGCTACCATGGTGGAGTCTAACTCTTCCTGAATCTGAGCGACTTTATCCACGAAAAACTTTGCAAAATCATTGCAGGAGATCATTGCAAAAGACCTAAAGAAGCCAGGTTGGCTTTGTAAAGAACTTTTAATTGAGTTAAGATTTACAAGGGATATGTACAAAAAATGGAAAAAGGGGGAAACCACCAGAGAGGAATTCAAACAAATAGCCAGCACGTGTAGAGACAAAGTCAGAAAAGCTAAAGCACAGAATGAACTCAGGCTTGCTAGAGAGGTTAAAAGCAACAAAAAGGGCTTTTATGGGTATGTCCGTAGCAAAAGGAAGAACAAGGAAACAGTGGGGTCACTTAGAGGAGAAGATGGTGAAATGCGAACAGGGGACAGAGAAAGGGCAGAACTCCTCAATGCCTTCTTTGCCTCAGTCTTCTCCAAGAAAGAAAACAATGCCCGACCTGAAGAATATGGAGCAGATGATACAGCAGGGGAAACACAGCCCAGAATAAGTAAAGAGGTAGTACTGGAATACTAGGATCTAGGAGTCTTGGTAGACCACAAACTTGACATGAGTCAACAGTGTGATGCAGCAGCTAAAAAAGCCAATGCAATTCTGGGCTGCATCAATAGGAGTATAGCATCTAGATCAAGGGAAGTAATAGTACCACTGTATTCCGCTCTGGTCAGACCTCACCTGGAATACTGTGTCCAGTTCTGGGCACCACAGTTCAAGAAGGATACTGACAAGCTGGAACGTGTCCAGAAGAGGGCAACCAAAATGGTCAAAGGCCTGGAAACAATGCCTTATGAGGAACGGCTTAGGGAGCTGGGTATGTTTAGCCTGGAGAAGAGAAGGTTAAGGGGTGATATGATAGCCATGTTCAAATATATCAAAAGGATGTCATATAGAGGAGGGTGAAAGGTTGTTTTCTGCTGCTCCAGAGAAGCGGACACGGAGCAATGGATTCAAACTACAAGAAAGAAGATTCCACCTAAACATTAGGAAGAACTTCCTGACAGTAAGAGCTGTTCGGCAGTGGAATTTGCTGCCAAGGAGTGTGGTGGAGTCTCCTTCTTTGGAGGTCTTTAAGCAGAGGCTTGACAGCCATCTGTCAGGAATGCTTTGATGGTGTTTCCTGCTTGGCAGGGGGTTGGACTGGATGGCCCTTGTGGTCTCTTCCAACTCGAGGATTCTAAGATTCTATGATTCTATGTGGTCCATACTGGGCCCTGATGGAGCATGTGGTTCCGCTAAATTGCAAACCACCTGGAAAAGTCTCCTGCTGCTCTTTTCTGCAGATGCAATAGAGGCAGTGAAGAAAGTTTTCTTCGCCGTTGCTACCGCCACGTGGTAGGCTCGACATTAAGCTCTAATCCGTGTCCGGTCAGCTTCAGAATGAGTTATCTGCCACCAGCGCTCTAGCCATCTGAATGATTGTTTTATCGCCCTCAGCTTCAGGGAAAACCACGGGGCTGTCGGTGCTCCTTGGAACCAGAGAGGGCGCTTCGGAGCCAAACAGTCAATAGCCCTGGTTAACTCCACATTCCAGCGGGTCACCAGGGAATCAGCTGAAAGGCCATCAACATGGGATAAAGCATCCCCTACCACTTTGTGGAAACCAATAATTGTGGAGCAAGGCAAATAATCCAGTCCTTAATTCCATGGTGACATGGCTCACTCTGATCCCCTCGCCTTCTTTCCCGAGCCACAGCCCATGGCTCTATGGGAGGCTTCAGGAGTCAAATGTCATTGAGCCCTTTGCTCTTGAATTCTAATTACGTGGTGATGGTGGAGCTTCTATGTTCTCCAAGGAAGTCTCTGCTGGCAGTTCTCCAACTCCCCCTCCTTCGCTTAAGATCTCATAACTTGCCAGCTCGGCATTTTCCCTCTTCTTTTGAAACTACTGGAGAAGGGGGGTTTACCCCCACTCCCCTTCCTCCTCCAAGGGAAGCAGAGGAGAAGGAGGGGGCAATCCCCAAATGTCCTATTCAGTCCAGTCCTCATTATTGCAGTTGGTTTTGTTCTGTAGTTTCTGATCTCATCTCTTCTAGCACACGCCTGTACTTTAGCCCAACTAAGCGCTAATTAACAAGAGAACCTCTGCTTCTTAATGGCAGCATTGGAGAGTTTTCAGCAGCCGAAGTGCTTTTGCACTCAGTGCCTCCCTGCCACCCGTATTCCATGCTGGAGCGAGAGCCAGGTACCGAGACAAAGTGCAAGTGAACCCTGTTCTCCCCTGTGCCTGGGGGGTTTTTGCAAGCATAATTGACCTCAATCACCCTTGTTTTTCCTTCGCCAACAATCTCCCATTGTTGTGGGGACTGCTTCCATTAAGGCAGAGCAGAACCGAAAGCCATGTTAGGAGACTTCCTGTTGGGCTCCATTCTGGCCAGTCGGGAGAAACCTCGGCTCCGAGGTTTCTCCGCCGCTGCGGGGGAGGGGGGGTTGCAACTGCGCTGTGACCCCCTGAGAAACTCCAGGTAGAGCGTCCTGGAGACATGGGATCCGGCTGGTCCCCCGGAGCTCCTCCCTTGCTCTCCGGTAAGCCCTAGTAAGGGCTGCCGTGACGAGCGAGGTTTCAGAGGCGTGGAGGCTGTGGATCCTCTGCTGTCCTCGCAGCGAGAAGTGGTGGCTGCTGACAGAGAGAGCGTCCAATTCTTCCAAGATTTTCTGATATGCTCCCTTACAAAGAGATCTGCCTGTTGTCAGCAGACACCATGATCTTGGTGCTTCAAAGATTAAATGAAATTTTCACCAAAATAACTAACATCAAGAAAAAATTAGACACCAGTCCTTTCCCTTCAAATGTCCAAAGGTGTAATAGGGGGACAAGAAATGACAATGTTAACAACCCACAAACCCAAACCCCGGTTGAAGTGAGGTCTTTTCGAGTCTTGCAGATGAACCAGTTAGTGTTAGAGATCCACCAATATGATCATAGGTGGATGAACCGCAGACAAATTATCATGTCCTTGTCTCAATTGCTGAATTGTCACCATCGAAAGGTAGATCTAGAAAATCACCACTTTCTGCCTACGATGGGAAATATTACACGCCTATTTATGACGTTTAAAACACCAGCCCTCCCATCTCGCCTTATGGAGATCAAGGATACTTTATGGTGGTTCCATTCTCTCCGCCCAGTGAGGGTATTCAAGGATGACACAAGGAGACAACTGATTCCCAGCGAAGAATCAAAGCTAATGTGGACAAGAGAAGATAAGTCTAATACTAAAAATATTAACTCCCCAATGGAAGAAAAAAATCCCGTTAGTCTAGAACTACGAGATTTGAAGGAGAGACTATTGAATATAAGGACTGAGGTTTTAGCTCAAAATATACGAACTGTAGCACCTGGGGCTCATTATTTAATGACATCCAACTCCTCACCCCATAATAAGACAACAGGGCAATTCCACGCTTCCCCTTCAAGTATTACTGGAGATGAGGAAATTGGCCCCTCCAATATCTGCACGACAATAACACCAAAAGAACTTCTTGCCATGGACAGCCTGGAGAAATCCAGCATTCAACCTGGACCTTTAACAACTTGTGAGAAGGATCGACCTTCTCCATTACACTTCTGGTGAGACAGACTGGACAGTCCTCCTGAGCCCGAAGTTGGCTCTCTGTTAGCTAGCGATCCTCATTTTACAGCCCATGTTTCATTAATATTCCCACAATCACAGATAGATTCAATAGCACCTCACCCTCTTCAGGAGGGAGAGAGGGACTGACAACCAGAGAATCACCAGGTGAACGTCTGCCCCAGCCGGGGTGTGGCGGATTGGGGTTTATCTTTTAGAGACATCTCCCATATTGAATACTCAATCCTCCACTGGCCCAAAGACAATTCATTAGCGGGGAGGTGTCACCCCCCTATTGGGGAGGCTAATATGAAGTCTGGGATTCCCATTATTGAAGGGCGAGGGAGGTATGGTGGTGGGGCTAGATATTACTACGGGCGAAGGGCTTTGAGATGCAATAATGCTCGAACCCCTTCCAATCTATGCCCCATCCCAAAGGATGAGGGTAGGGTGAGCAGGGATTATCCACCTCCGTCATTGGTGTTGTGCAATGCCAGGTCTATTGGCAATAAAACCGCCACCATGCGGGACTTTTTTGTCTCGCTGGGGGTTGACCTGGCTTGCGTGACGGAGACCTGGGTGCGAGAAGGTGAAGTAGTCTCCCTGCGTGAGATAGCACCCTCAGGTTTCTCCGTCCTCCACCAATCGCGGACTGTGGGTCGGGGGGGAGGAGTAGCATTGTTAATCCGGGAGGGTTGCCCTTTCAGAGCTCTACCAGTACCGGTGATCTCCAGCATTGAATCTGTTGGTCTGGTGTGGGGCTCCAAGGAGAGCTTGGCTGTCTGGCTGGTGTACCGACCACCCAGTGCACCAGCAGCCACCCTGTCAGACCTGTTGGAGGTGGTGGCGGGCTGGGGCTTGGAGTTCCCAAACCTACTGGTCTTGGGAGACTTAGAATCATAGAATCATAGAATTATAGAATCATAGAATCATAGAGTTGGAAGAGACCACAAGGGCCATCCAGTCCAACCCCCTGCCAAGCAGGAAACACCATCAAAGCATTCCTGACAGATGGCTGTCAAGCCTCCGCTTAAAGACCTCCAAAGAAGGAGACTCCACCACACTCCTTGGCAGCAAATTCCACTGTCGAACAGCTCTTACTGTCAGGAAGTTCTTCCTAATGTTTAGGTGGAATCTTCTTTCTTGTAGTTTGAATCCATTGCCCCGTGTCCGCTTCTCTGGAGCAGCAGAAAACAACCTTTCACCCTCCTCTATATGACATCCTTTGATATATTTGAACATGGCTATCATATCACCCCTTAACCTTCTCTTCTCCAGGCTAAACATACCCAGCTCCCTAAGCCGTTCCTCATAAGGCATCGTTTCCAGGCCTTGGACCATTTTGGTTGCCCTCCTCTGGACACGTTCCAGCTTGTCAGTATCCTTCTTGAACTGTGGTGCCCAGAACTGGACACAGTATTCCAGGTGAGGTCTGACCAGAGCGGAATACAGTGGTACTATTACTTCCCTTGATCTAGATGCTATACTCCTATTGATGCAGCCCAGAATTGCATTGGCTTTTTTAGCTGCTGCATCACACTGTTGACTCATGTCAAGTTTATGGTCTACCAAGACTCCTAGATCCTTTTCACATGTACTGCTCTCAAGCCAGGTGTCACCCATCCTGTATTTGTGCCTTTCATTTTTTTTGCCCAAGTGTAGTACTTTACATTTCTCCCTGTTAAAATTCATCTTGTTTGCTTTGGCCCAGTTCTCTAATCTGTTAAGGTCATTTTGAATTGTGATCCTGTCCTCAGGGGTATTAGCCACCCCTCCCAATTTGGTGTCATCTGCAAACTTAATCAGGATGCTCTCAAGCCCATCATCCAAGTCATTGATAAAGATGTTGAATAAGACTGGGCCCAAGACAGAACCCTGTGGCACCCCACTAGTCACTTCTCTCCAGGATGAAGAGGAGCCGTTAATGAGTACCCTTTGTGTTCAGTCAGTCAGCCAGTTACAAATCCACTGAATGGTAGCCTTCAACGTCCATGCCGATGATACTCCCTCCTCACAGGCTCTGGACCTAGTGACTTCCATGGCGTCACTAGGGCTCTCCCAGTTTGTTTTGGGCCCCACACATCAAGCAGGCCACACGCTGGATTTGATCTTTGGTGCTGGCATAGATGTGATCATGCTCCCTTCTGTGGAAGTGCCATGGTCTGATCACTACGCTCTGAGAGCCGAGATTGACTTCCCGCTCCTCCCCTGCTCGGGTGGCGAGCCTATTTTGGCTCGCCCGCGAAGGCTGATGGATCCTGATGGATTCCGTCAGGCTTTGCGGGACCCTGCCCCCCCCCCGGCGACTCATTAGATGACCTTGTTGAAGACTGGAATAATCGACTCTTGACGGCCATCGATGAGATCGCACCTAAGCGCCCTCTGCGACCCCGCCGAAACCGGACCCCTTGGTTTACCGAGGAGCTCCGGAAAATGAAGCGGGAACTCAGACGGCTAGAGCGAGTATGGCGGTGTGCTCGCGACGGAGCCTCAGGAACATCTTATAGAAGGTTTATGAAAACCTATGAGATGGCAATGAAAGCCGCGAAGAAGTCTTACTTCTCGACTTCCATTGCATCCGCTAGCTCTCGCCCAGCGCAACTCTTTAGAATAATCAGGTCTCTAACAACCCTAGAGGAACAACCAAATTTAAATACAAATTCGACCCATAGCTGTGAGGCATTTGCGAGCTTCTTTGCGGAGAAAGTCCTGTTGCTCCGCCGTGACCTCCCTGCCAATTTGGATACAGTAACAGAACTGGAGGCCCCTCGACTGTCCTCGGGTCCAGTATTGGACCACTTCGATCGGATACTCCCTGCCGATGTAGACAGACTCCTCCGAGCTGGAAGGCCCACCACTTGCCCCCTTGACCCGTGCCCGTCTTGGCTGATTAGAGCGTGTCCAGACGAGGTGCGGGCCCCCCTGGGTGACATCATCAACTTGTCCCTTGGCACAGGGACTTTCCCACGGGAGCTGAAGGAGGCAGTGGTGCGTCCACTCTTAAAGAAAACATCTCTAGATCCTTTAGATCTATCCAATTACCGCCCAGTTTCGAATCTTCCGTACCTGGGTAAGGTAATTGAGAGAGCGGTTGCTGAACAGCTTAGCGGATTTCTGGATGAAACATTGGCTTTGGATCCATTCCAGTCCGGCTTCCGCCCTGGTTATGGGACCGAGACAGCTTTGGTGGCGCTAATGGATGATCTCCGTAGACAGCTGGATCGAGGCGGATCGGGCCTGCTGATCCTTTTAGATTTATCAGCAGCCTTTGATATGGTCGACCACGATCTTTTGGACCACCGCCTTGCCGACGTGGGGATTCAGGGCACAGTCCGACAATGGCTGCGCTCCTTTATCTCAGGTCGGGGACAGAGAGTGGCGCTAGGGAGGGAGTTGTCGCCGCGACACTCCTTGGTGTGTGGAGTTCCGCAGGGCACAATCCTTTCCCCGATGCTTTTTAATATCTTTATGCGCCCTCTCGCCCAGATTGTCCGGAGTTTCGGGCTGGGTTGTCATCAATATGCTGATGACACCCAGCTTTATCTACTGATGGAAGGCCGCCCTGACTCGGTCCCGGACACACTGACCAGGTGCTTGGAGGCTGTGGCTGGATGGATGCGTGGGAGCCGGTTGAAGTTAAACCCTTCGAAGACAGAGGTCCTCTGGCTGGGTCGAGACGACATGGGGTCGGGGGGCCAACTCCCATCTCTTGCAGGGGTGCAATTAGTGCCAGCGCCTTCTGTCAGGAGTTTGGGTGTAACCTTTGACGCCTCACTTTCTATGGAGGCGCAGGTTACAGCTACAGCAAAGGTGGCATTTTTCCATCTCCGCCGTATTAGGCAGTTGGCCCCCTACCTCTCTCGCCCTGATCTGGCCACAGTGATCCATGCGACGGTCACCTCCAGACTTGATTATTGTAACTCGCTCTACGCGGGGCTGCCCCTGAAGCTGACCCAGAAACTCCAGCGGGTGCAGAATGCCGCGGCGAGGCTCCTCACGGGGTCTTTGCCGCAGGACCACATTCATCCAGTGCTTTACCAGCTGCACTGGCTCCCGGTGGAGTACAGGGTCAGGTTTAAGGTGCTGGTTTTGACCTTTAAAGCCCTATGCGGCTTAGGACCATCATACCTGTCACGGCAACCCTGCCGTTGAATGTTGCTGTGAGATAACAGCCGGCTCAGTTCTCGATTTTCAAAAGCATTTTATTGTCCTTGCTAATTACAGAGCTATAAATCACGTCTGCACTCCATTGCTACAAAAATCCTAACTGCTCTCTTCGCGCGCTTTCCAGCACAGGAATTTCCGGTTCAATCTGAAGTGACGTTTATCTCTCTTTCTTACCCCCCTACTCTCCTCCCCCTGTCTGTTTCTAAATTGAGTGCTTTCTCTTTCATCCGGCAACTCCGGCTCGGGGGGGCTGCTTGAGGATGACGTATCTGTTTCGATAATTGCCCCTTTGTCTCTATATGCCTTCTCCTCCCCCAGCCTGGCTGTTTTCCAACTTTCTCTCCCTTTTTCCTCTGCGCTGCTTTCCCCAGCCCCGTTTTGCTCTGTGACATCCACTCCCTCCTCAAGGCCCCCTTCCCCCCCTGAGTCGCTTGACTCAATCGGATGGTGAGGGAACGTGCTAACATGCTCCTCCTCCCCGCTCCCTTGCTGCTACCTTTCCATGCGCGGTGGAGTGACAAACCCCAGGAAATCTGTATCCTCGTTGTCATCCGACTCAAACACCGTTTTCCACTGTTCCGTAGTAAATGGTGCGAACGACACTACCTCGTCAACTTCCTCCTCCTCCGACCAGTCTGGATGGGGTCCCCCTGCCTCATCCCTTCCTCGGGACCCTTGGTCCCCCATCCCCTCCTCCTGATATCCCTGCCAGCATTCATACCCTGGTGGGGCCGGCTTTTGTGGGTATAGCGCATGGAATTCAGCCTTGAGGTACTCCTCCTGAATATCATCATGGCGCATCCATGTGTTGTTCTCGGGGTCCTCCCCTTCCCATGCCACCAAGTACTCTACCTGCCCTTCCCTCCACCTGGAATCGAGGATCTCCGTGACCTCGTTGCCGGCCCCCACTGCCTCCACTGAAGGCCCGGGTGTCACCCCCCCTTCCCCTTGATAAGGGTGCCCTTCCCTGTAGGGTGTCAACAGCGCTCTGTGAAACACGGGGTGAATTCTCATGTCCTCTGGCAGCCTCAGCTTGAAGGCGACAGGATTGACCTGGCCCACTACCTCGAAGGGTCCCAAACGTTTGTGCTCTAACTTCCTGCACCTGCTTCTGGTGGGCAGCCCCCTAGATGACAACCACACCCTGTCCCCCACCCTGATGACCTCCCCCTCCCTCCGATGCTGATCCGAAGCCCTCTTATAGGCTTCTTTGGCCCTGTCCAACGTGCTCTTGAGTTGCTCGTGCAGTTGGAGCATCTCCTCCGCCAAATTCTCTGCCGCCGGCACGCTCGGGCCCCTATCCCCTCCCCTCGGGAACGACTTCGGATGCCCTCCATAGTTCGCCAGGAAGGGTGTCATGCCTGTGGAAACATTAACTGAGTTATTATAGGCAAATTCCGCTAAAGCTAGGAACTTTGGCCAGTCCGTCTGTCGTTGGTTGACGTAACAACGTAGGTACTGCTGCAGAATGGCATTGGCCCTCTCTGCCTGTCCATTCGTCTGCGGGTGCCTGGCCGTCGACAGATTGAGTTCCACTCCCAGAAGCTCCATGAGCTTGCGCCAGAACCGCGACGTAAATTGACGGCCTCTGTCGCTCACGACCCTCGATGGTACACCATGCAGCTTGAAAACGTGGTCTACAAACAACCTGGCGGTCTCCTCTGCCGACACCGCCCTAGGACACGCCACAAAATGGCACATTTTGGTGAGCATGTCCACTATGATTAGCACTGCCGTCTTGCCCTTAGACGCCGGCAGATCTGTGAGGAAGTCAATAGACACCATCTCCCATGGCCTCCCCGGAGTGGGCATGGGATGCAACAGTCCGGCAGGGGGTCTATTGTCACTCTTTGACCCGTTGACACAAGTCACAAGCTTGCACGTAGCCTTTGACGTCCTCCTGCACCCCTGGCCACCAGAAATCCCTGGTGACCAACTGCAAGGTCTTTTGCTGTCCCGGGTGCCCTGCCGAAGGGCTGTCGTGCAGTTGCCTGAGAACCTTCGCCCTCAGGTGATCTCCCGGGACATATAGTGCTCCCTTGTAGAACAACAGTTCATCTCTGGCTATGAATCCGTCTTCCACCCCTGTGCCTAGTTGAAGGTCTTTGAATTTCTGCTGCGCAAACGCATCTTCCCTAGTGAGACGGCGTATGAGAGACTCTTGGTCCCTGGCTCCAGCGCACTGCCATCTGCCGGGTGGCACCACATGTCTCTCTTCCGGCACTCCCTCATCCTCCAGGTACTGCGGCTTGCGAGACAAGGCATCCGCCCTTGCATTCTTGTCCCCAGGGACGTAATGGATCCTGAAATCAAAGTCGGCAAAAAATTCCGCCCATCTGAGTTGTCGCTGGTTGAGCACTCTGGCCGTTCTCCAGTACTCCAGATTCTTGTGATCCGTGTAGATTTGGATCTGGTGGCTGGCTCCTATAAGGAAATGCCGCCACTTCTTGAGCGCCGCTACAATGGCCAACAGCTCCTTGTCCCAGATGGTGTAATTGCGTTCCGATTTACTGAGCTTTCTAGAGAAGAACGCACAGGGTCGCCAGTCGCCTGCTGCATCCTGTTGCAACAGTACCGCTCCTACTGCCCTGTCTGACGCATCAGTCTCCATGCGTATGGGCCGCTCCGTGTCGAGGTGCAACAACTGTTCCTCCGAGGCGAATACCCTGCGCAACTGCTCAAACGCCTCCTGCGCCTCTGGAGTCCACAGAAACTTCTTCTTAGTACTCAACGTGTCGGTTATCGGGCTAGTGAGCTGCGCAAAATTCCTGATGAACTTGCGGTAGAAATTGCTGAAACCAATGAAGCGTTGTACATCTTTTCTGGTCTTGGGTGTTTTCCAATCCAACACTGCCTTTACCTTCTCCCCGTCCATTGCCAGGCCTTTGTCAGACACCCTGTACCCCAGAAAGTCCACTTGCTGGACATGAAATTGGCATTTCTCCAGCTTCGCATACAGGTGATGCTGTTTCAATTTCTGCAACACCTGTCTGACATGCTGCTCATGCTGCTTCTCATTGTCAGAATAAATCAAGATATCGTCCAAAAAACATACACAGTTCCGGTACAAGTTCCGGTACAGGGGGGGCCCAGCACATGGTGCATAAAGGCTTGAAAGGTGTGGGAGCCCGCTTGTAATCCAAATGGCATGACTCGGTATTCGTAGGTGCCCAACGGGGTAAACATAGCTGTTTTCCACTCATCTCCTTCTCTGATCCTTACTCTGATCCTTATGTAAGGTTGTAAGCTCTCTGTAAATCCAACTTCGTAAAAATTTTCCCTTTTCGCACTTTGCCACCAACAAGTCGTCGATTCTGGGCATCGGGGCATAAGGCGGCGGTTGGTTTCGTTCGCGAATTTAAGATCCTGTAATCACAAATAAGGCGTTTTTGAGCCGTGCCTTTCTTGTCCACGAAGAAAATAGGGCTTCCTCCGACCGCCTTGGATTCTCGTATGAATCCCCTTTGCAGGTTCAGTTTAATGAACTCCTTCAGCTCCTGCAACTCCTGTTCCGACATGGAGTACAACTTTCCTTCCTGCAGGCAACTTTGCCCCCGGCAGCAACTCAATTTGACAATCATACACCTACGGCCTATGGGGGGGCAGTCTGTCCGTCCGCCTCCTTTTCACTGAACACTTCCTTGAAATCTTCATACTGTGGTGGAATTCCCTGGACCTGGACTCTTCCAACCGTACCGTGGCGATCCTCCCCTCCGTCTCCGACGTTCCCACCTCCATCAGGCAATTCTCCGTGCAATGCGAAGATCCGAAGGTGAGTGACCTCTGGTGCCAGGCAACGACCGGATCGTGAAGATCTAGCCAACTCATGCCCAATATGATCGGCGCCCCCGACAGGTGTGTGACATTGAAAGCAATCACTTCCTGATGCCTCGAGACGCTCATCCTCATGGGCGGTGTCTGATGCCTCACTTGGCCCCCCAGCAGCTCTCTCCCATCAATTGTGGTCACCACCAGGGGAAAGTCCAAAGGCAACAAATGGATCTGGTGGGCTTTGGCAAAGCTTTCGGACATGAAAGAGGCAGAGCTGCCCGAATCTAGTAGAGCTTCTACCTCAAGGGGGTACCCATTTGGCAATTCCAGCCGTACCATCAGCACAATTCCCGGTCTGGGCGCCCGTGGAACCACTGCACTCTGCCGCTGTGTCACGATAGCTGTCGCTCCTCCCCCACCAGACTTCCGTGCCTCATCCAGTCTTATCTCAAGATGTTGCAAATCTTCCTGCAATTTGGCGTTTCGAAGCTCCGATTGCCGGTTTCTCTCCTCCAGATCAGCAATCCTGGCTTGTCCCTCTTCTCTAGCTTTCAAAACTGCCTCCCTGGCCTGCCCCTCCCAGAGGGCTTTCTCGGCCTGCAGCCTCCGTTCAAGCTCCGACATTTTTGCCGCTGCCAACAGCCTCACAGCATTTTCAGAGGAGTTAGGATTTGTTGTCACGGCAACCCTGCCGTTGAATGTTGCTGTGAGATAACAGCCGGCTCAGTTCTCGATTTTCAAAAGCATTTTATTGTCCTTGCTAATTACAGAGCTATAAATCACGTCTGCACTCCATTGGTACAAAAATCCTAACTGCTCTCTTCGCGCGCTTTCCAGCACAGGAATTTCCGGTTCAATCTGAAGTGACGTTTATCTCTCTTTCTTACCCCCCTACTCTCCTCCCCCTGTCTGTTTCTAAATTGAGTGCTTTCTCTTTCATCCGGCAACTCCGGCTCGGGGGGGCTGCTTGAGGATGACATATCTGTTTCGATAATTGCCCCTTTGTCTCTATATGCCTTCTCCTCCCCCAGCCTGGCTGTTTTCCAACTTTCTCTCCCTTTTTCCTCTGCGCTGCTTTCCCCAGCCCCATTTTGCTCCGTGACAATACCTAAGGGACCGCCTCTCCTGGTATGTCCCAGGTAGGACCTTAAGGTCCTCAAATAATAATTTGTTGGAGGTCCCGAGCCACAAGGATGCTAGGTTGGCTTCAACTAGGGCCAGGGCCTTCTCAGTACTGGCCCCGACTTGGTGGAACAGTCTGGCACAAGAGACCAGGGCCCTGCGGGATTTGGCATCTTTCCGCAGGGCCTGCAAGACGGAGCTGTTCCACCTAGGCCTTTGGGTTGGTTTCAGTTTAACCCTGATGTTTCGTTCTTTTGGTGTGATTGGTGGGCTACTTAAAAATGAGGCTGCAGTTTAGATTTAATTTTAAATTGTATTTTAATCTGTATTTTAATGAACTGTTTTATGTTTTTGTTGTGATTTTATTGGTGTTAGCCGCCCTGAGCCCGGTTTGGCGGGGAAGGGCGGGGTATAAATAAATTATTATTATTATTATTATTATTATTATTATTATTATTATTATTAAATTTGGACTTGTAAGTACTGATTTAAAAGAAAAAGGGAAAGTGACTTTAAAATTCGGCTGTGCTGGGAACTTCAAAAACGGAGGTTGGTTCCCTGAGCGTTGAAACAAAAGGAAACAGTGTAATTTTCAATCTGAAGCTGGTGTCTAGCTTTGTGGAAAGGAAATTTCTGAAGCTTTTTTCCCCCAGGCAGGGGGTATGAATTAGATTTTCTTTCAACTGGAACTGTGTTTTACAGAAAATACTATTACTCTTTCTTTCTGGTGGTCCCGGGAGGTTTGGTTAGAACAAACTTTGGATGGCTGCTTTTGCAGCGAAGAAGCATATTTGGACTGCATAAGCTTCTTAGACTTTAAATATGCCTAAAAGGAAATGTTCGCAGGAATTTCAAATAAAGACTTTGGAACTTTTGTACAATTTAATTGTGAAAGTTTTTTTTAAAAAAAATACTTTATTTTATTGTTTATCAATACAGTTTATAATACATTCACATGTTACAGACAAGACATACACAACATACAAACATTCTTTCTAGACATCTTAAAAAGCAAACACTCCATCATACTCTTCCTTACATCCTTTCGTCTACTACCTTTTCCCACCACCTGTCAACACCCCACACACCACCCTGTGCTTGACTTCCAATCAGCTCAGCTGTAATTTCTTTCCATTTATCCTTTTTCTTTCTTTTAACACACTATTATTCCAATTTCTTATTTATTTACAATTTCCCTTTGTTGTCTAACTTCCTTAATATCCAATAGTCATAACGGAACTTGTTTATTATAATAGGAGATGTAACTTTTCAACATAATTTTGCAAATATCCTCTAAACGCTTTCCAATCTTTGTTCGCCCTTTCTCTTGTGGTCCTTCCAATTTCTTCCATTGTTTTAGACATATTGTGATATTCTAGAAGTTTGGCAAGCCATTCTGTTTTTGTTGGAATTACTCCACTTTTCCAGTTTTTTGCTATCAGTAACCTTGCGGCTATTGTTGCATATAAATATAATGTTTTGTTCTTCTTCCTTTAAGCTGCCTGGTACTATTCCCAATAGGAAACCTTCTGGTGTTTTTCTAAAAGAGTATCTAAACATTCTTTTCATCTCATTATATACAGTTTCTCAAAATCGAACTATATTTGGGCAATTCCACCATATGTGCATCATGGTGCCTTTTCCTAAGGTTGCATCGCCAGCAGACATCTCAGCAGTTTTTATTCATTTTGGCTATTTTTTCCGGTGTTAAATACCATCTATGTTGTATTTTTAAATAGTTTTCTTTCAATATGTTACATCTAGTGAAGTTCATATCTTCTTTCCATAATTCTTCCCATTGCTCTAACATAATACTTTTCCCAATATCTTGTGCCCATTTAATCATTGATGCTTTCATTAATTCATCCTTTGTTTCCTACTCTAGCAACAAATTATATAAATTAGATATATTTTTTGATGTTTCTTGTATTAAATATTTGCTAAATTTAGAAATTTCTTTTTCAAATCCATTTTTTTAATCTTTTTGTAATCTATATTTAATTTGGGTATACTGGAACCAATCTGTAATATACGCTTTAATTTCTTCATAATCTTTTAGCTTTAATACACCATTTTCTTCCTCTAATATATCTTTATAAGTAACCCAATTTTCTTTCATATTCCATTTTTTAACCGCAACAATCTCTGTCGGCAATGCCCACCATGGGGTTTTGGGCTCTAGGATTCTTTTGTGTTTTTCCCAAATTTTATATATAGATTTTCTAATTATATGCCCTAGGAAGCCTTTATGCACTTTAGCTTTTTCATCCACTAGATAGGCATGCCATCCAAATCTCGTTTCCACTCCTGAATCATCTAATTTAATCCATTCTTTTAGCCAGGTCAGACCCACCGCATTGTGATATAATTCTAAATCGGGGAGACTAAATCCTCCTCTTTCTTTCTTATCGATTATGATTTTGTACTTTATTCTTGGGTTTTTCCCTGGCCATATAAATTTTGCCAAATCCTTTTTCCAATTTTTAAAGCATTTTTCTCCTCCTAATATTGGGATACATTGAAATAAAAACATCATCTTTGGTAAAATGTTCATCTTTATTACTGGTATTTTCCCTAATAATGATAGATTTAATTTATCCCATACTTGTAAGTCTTTTTTTATTTCTTTCCATATTTTCCCATAATTCTCATTAATTAAATCCATAGTATTTGTTGTTATATTAATTCCCAAATATCTTAATTTTTTTTGAATTCCCAATCCTGTAATTTCTTGTAATTCCACTTTATCTTTTTCTTCCATATTCTTCACTAATATTTTTGTTTTCCCATAATTTAATTTGAAACCTGCTAATCTGCCATATTCATTTATACACTCTAATATTCTGGGTACACATTGTAAGGGATTTTCTGTTGTGATCATGATGTCATCTGCGTAAGCTCTCAGCTTGTATCTTTTAACACCCACTGCTATGCCTCTTATTTGATTGTCCAATCTTATTTTCTTGAGTAATGTCTCTAATACTATTATAAATAGCATTGGGGATAGACATCCTGGAGGCCTGGGATCTGGCTGATCCCCCAGGGCGCCTCCCTTCCTCTCTGCTAAGCCCTAGTAAGGGCTGTCGTGATGGGCGAGGTTGAGGCGCGGGGGCTGTGGATCGAACGCTATCCTCGCAGTGAGAAGTAGCGGCTGCTGACAGAGAGAGCGTCCAATTCTTCCAAGAATCGGCTAATTTGGACTTTGTAAGTACTGATTTTTTAAAAAGGAAAAAAGTGATCGTAAAATTCAGCTGTTTTGGGAACTTCAAAAACGGAAGTCAGTTCCCGGAGTGTTGAAACAAAAGGACACAGCGTAATTATCAAGTCCGAAGCTTCTAAATAACTTTGTGTCAAGGAAATTTCTGAAGCCTTTAAGATACTATTACCCTCTTTGAGGAAACTTTGGATGGCTGCTTGTGCAGCGAAGAAACATATTTGGACTGCATAAGCTTTTTAGACTTTAAGGATGTCTAAAAAGGAAACGGTCGAAGGACTTTCAAACAAAGGTTTTGGAACTTTTGTACAATTTAACAGTGGGAGTAAACCAGCTAAATCAGCTAACGGGGCAGTGGTACCTCTGGATTTGGCTTTGCAGGAAAATGAATTTATGACTTTTTGTGAAAACTATGAAAATAAAACTACAGAAGAAGAGAAGATCCAGGATAAAAAAAATCTTTGGACTCAACCCACGAAAGCAAAAGAGAAAAGTCAGAAGGGACAAAACAAGAAGAAGAAAGAATGGGAAGGCTGCAGTAAGGAAGAGAGCTCAATTGAAGGCAGTGCAGAGCCTGGACAATGTTGAAAAAGTTTCAAGGACATATGAGATAAGAAAGGAGCAGAAGCCAGTTTCCCAGGATTGTGGGGTTTTGGAATTTGAAAGAGTGAGAGTGGGCGTGGGTTGAAAAATGAATGTTTTTATGGAAATTCTCTTTATGTTACGGTACAGACATATGGTTTGGTAATGGATAATGGTTAACGAATTAGAAATATAATTGAAGGGAGTATAGGAGGAAGGGGGGAGAATTAAAATGAAATTAATTTAAAAATGGGTAGTTGTAATGAAATTTGGAATTAGGCAATGGAGGTTCAGGAATATAGTGAATGCAGAGGATAGGAGAAAATGATAAATAAGAAGCGTAAGATGAATGACTATTTAGTAAAAGAATTAATTAAGAAAAATGTGAGGAGGAGGAAAAGAAATATGGGGATTAATTGGCAATAACTGTGAATTAGGGTTAATTTTGAAATCAACGGGGGGAATCGGGGAAGTCGAAAAGGTAAAGATGATATGTGCAAAGTAAGTGGTTAAATTGGGAAAGAATTGTGGATCACCCCAGTGAGAGGGGGGTTTGTTTTGTATGCTCCCCTTGGTGAGAGAAAGGGGAGTTTGGAAAATTTAATCATGTATTGTAATTTGAATTTAATTGGAAAAACCTTTAATAAATATTATTTTTTAAAAAAATAGCATTGGGGATAGAGGGCATCCTTGTCTTGTACCTTTGAATATGTTGATCTCTTCCCCCATCTCTCCATTAATTATGATTTTCGCCTTTTGTTTATTATATATTGCATTTATACCTTTTTGGAATTTTTCGCCTAGATTCAATTCTTTAATCAATTTCCCCATAAATTCCCATGAAATTTTATCAAATGCTTTTTCCGCATCGATTGAAATCAGTGCCACTTGCTTGTCAGTTCTGATTTGAAGGTATTCTATTATATCTATTATATTTCTTATATTGTCTTTTATCTGCCTTCCCTCTACAAAACCAGCCTGATTCTTATGTACTATTTTCCCTATTTTTTTAACCTATTAGCCAATAATCCTGCATATATTTTATAATCAGAGTTTAATAAGGAGATGGGTCTATAATTTGAGATACTGTAGATTCTAGATCCGTACCTTGTTTCGGTAAAAGTGTTATGTACGCCTGGGTCCAAGAGTCTGGAATGTTCCCCTTCTCCAATGCTTCCTCTATTACTTCTTTTAATGGTTTAACTATTTCTTCTACCATTTCTTTATAATATTCTGATGGTATGCCATCTGGGCCTGGGGATTTTCCTATTTTGGTCTTTTGAATTATTTCTTTGATTTCTGTAGTTGATATTGGTTCATTAAGTAATTTATAATCTTCTTCTGCTATTTCCGTTAATTTATTTTCCTTTATATATTTCTCTATCTCCTCTATTGAGTCTTCATCTTCCTGATATAGTTTTTTATAGTATTTTCCGAATTCTTTTTTGATTTCTACTGTATCCTTTATTATTCTTTCTCCTATTTTTATTTTGTTTATTAGTTTTTCACTTTTTCATTTTTTTAATTGCCAGGCAAGTACCTTGCCTGGTTTATTTGCCCATTCAAAATTCCTATATTTCCAGAATTTAATTTGTTGCTTAACCTCTTCTTCTATAATTCTATTATATTCTGCTCTCAATATTTTAATTTCCTCATTTAATCTCTCCTTGTTTTTACTCATATATGCTAATTTTTCTTTCCTCCTAATTTCTTTTAATAACTCCTTTTTTGTTTTCTTTATTCTTATATATTATTGAATTTTGTTGTATAAAATATCCTCTCGCAACTGCTTTCCCAGCATCCCACACTGTTTTAACATCTGTCCCTTTCTTCCAGTTGTTTTCAAAGTATTCTTTCATCAGCCTTTTAGTTCCCTTTCTCCTCTTTACCCTTAAGTGTTAATGATACTGGATTGTGGTCAGTAAGTGTTTTTGGTAATATTTCTGCTTTCTCTGTATTTATTATCATATCTTTTGTTACCCATATTCCGTCGATTCTGCAGTGAGAATCATTGGGTTCTGAGAAATAAGTAAATTCCTTTTCTACAGGATGTTTGTCTCTCCATATATCAACTAAATCAAGACTTTTCACCATTTCCACAAAACCTTTTGGTAGCTTCCCATCATTTCTCCCGGTCCCTTTCTGCAAGGTGTCCAGTTCCGGTTCCATTACTCCATTTAAGTCCCCTAGCAGAATAATATTCATGTCCATATATTCCATTAGCAGAGATCTTACTTTGGCATAAAACTCAGATTTCCCATTATTTGGCCCGTAGATTCCAACAACTACAATTGGTTCTCCTTCTAATATTATTTTAATAATCACTATCCTCCTAGAAGGGGTTAATTAGCTAACCTGTATATATTTACCTGAATGTATTAAGTATAAAAGAACTTTTTAAGCTTTGCCTTATGAAAACTCTCTGTAAAGCTGTGAACTTTGATCTGCATTGTATTTCTTTCTGGCAAGCTATGACTAATAGTCTGGAGATAACACAGAGAGTAACTGTCCTTGCACAGAGAGGAACTAGGTCAGAGATAGGATGGCCTTGCTGGAGTGCGCATGAACCAACTCAGGGCTAAATGTCCTTTTGCCTTATATGTACAACAGGAAATGTACAACAGGAAATGTTCCTTATATGGACAAGAGGAAGATTCCTGGGGTGGGAAGAGAGCCAGGGAACTGTCTATAAGAACTGTCTGAAAATTGACTAGTTTTGTACTTGCTTGGATGTCTGAACACCGCAGTACCTCTGCATGCAGAAAATAAATCTTTCTCTCTCTGAAGTCAGCAGCCTCAGGTGTCTTTCTGCTTCCATGTTTTCTCACCGGGTTCAACCATGGGAACCCGTAGGGGCAAATAAGACTACATTTCGTGGGGGCTCATCCAGGATTCTTATGTTCCCCAGCCTGAGAAAACAGGGAGTCCGAGGCGTCACCGCACAGTGTAAAGGCTCTCCCGGTCTGGCGTTTGCTGGCCCCAAGCGCGCTTCCTGCCTGTTTGTGGGAAGGGACTGGCTCACCCCGGAGGGAGAGCCAAACTGCACTGCAGGCGACGGGAGAAAGAGAAAGCAGCCGCAGGGGGGAAGATCTACAGAGGACAGGTAAGCTCCACAGTGGGAGCAGCTTCCCAGGGAAGGGGAAGCGCAGGATATGATCAATCCTGCAACGGCAGTGAGCAGCAAATGCTGCCATTACGGCAGTGAGCCATAGGGCCGCCGTTAGCCTGGCAGTGAGCAGAAGTGTCGCCAGCAGAGAGCACTGGGTGCCGTTGGTCTTTAGGGAAGAAGGAAAAGGGGGGAGGTTTAATTTGTGCAGGGTGAATGGTGTATGGGGACACTCTAGTGAATGTATTGAGTGAATGAGAAGCAGGAACTCAGTGCCCCTAGCGAAGCGGAGAGTGTGTGCATGAAAAAGTCTGGTTAGGTGGAAGGAGTGTCCCAGGTCGAACCTGAGCTAGCTGTCTTCCCTGCTTAATGCAATGCATGCATATGATCATTTATAAAGTTGTGTCACGGATTCTTCAGCTCATTACCCTTGCTAGAGAATATCAGTCATTTCCCAGGGACACGCTGGAGAAGAGAAGTCCAGTGGTCTGGGAGAAGAGGAGGGAATGGAAGGGGTTAATTAGCTAACCTGTATATATTTACCTGAATGTATTGTTAGTCCAGAAGTATAAAAGTGCCTCTGTTAAGCTTTTCTTTATGAAACCTCTCTGTAAAGCTGTGAACTTTGATCTGCATTGCACTTCTTTCTGGCAAGCTATGACTAAGAGTCTGGAGATAACACAGAGAGTAACTGTCCTTGCACAGAGAGGAATTGTCTAGGTCACAGATAGGATGGCCTTGCTGGAGTGCGCATGAACCAACTCAGGGCTAAATGTCCTTTTGCCTTATATGTACAACAGGAAATGTACAACAGGAAATGTTCCTTAAATGGACAAGGATGTACAAGAGGCAGAGCCAGAGAACTGTCTATAAGAACTGTCTGAAAATTGACTTTTTTGTACTTGCTTTGCTGTACAAAACACCGCAGTACCTCTGCATGCAGAAAATAAATCTTTCTCTCTCTGAAGCCAGCAGCCTCAGGTGTCTTTTCTGCTTCCATGTTTTCTCACCGGGCGCAACCATGGGAACCCGTGGGGGCAAATAAGGCTCCACTCCAAGACCCCCTTCCTGACTGCCAGCTTCAGGCTATTAGAGTTCAGCGGCTCTAAGAAACCTTATTGAGTCCCAGATGGTAGCAGTTGCTCCCTGCCTCACCCACCGCTTGGTTTGACTGATGTTGTTGTTGTTGTTTTGGTTGCATACAGGTAGATTGGAACGTCTTAATTACTGGTACATATTGATGATAGGAGCCCTTTGACTCAAGGAGATCCCCTACTTTTTCTATACTCGGCTTTGATGCTCACCTGTTCTTCCTCTGAATCTACAGAAACGAGCTGGGCACCTTCCTTCTCACACTTTTCTTTGGAATCCACCCATGAGCATGGCGCAAGAGAAAACAGATAGAATGAATTTGAAAATATAATCCAACCATCGTTCAAGTTTGCAATAAGGATATCTTACAGTCAAGCCAAATATGGAGGGAGAAGAGAAAAAGAAAACAAGATAGAGAATTTAAGGGGAACCACCTTGTAAGTCTGTGCAAATTTCAACTCTTTTTGTTAAGTTCATTTCTGCTGCCACATGAAAACATATATTCATCTAGGAAGCTCAGAAAGATTAAAACAAGAACAACATTAACTCTCCAAACCATGCTGATGCTGTAGGTGGCCATATCTGGAACAGGGAGCACAGTCAAGAACCTCACCTACTTGTTTCCACCAGGACACTTAGGGAAGCATCAGTGCAGACTTGAAGTTTGGGGAGGGGGAGTTGTTGTTGTTCAGTCGTGTCCGACTCTTCGTGACCCCATGGACCAGAGCACGCCTATCCTTCACTGCCTCTCGCAGTTTGGCCAAACTCATGTTAGTAGCTTCGAGAACACTGTCCAACCATCTCATCCTCTGTCGTCCCCTTCTCCTTGTGCCCTCCATCTTTCCCAACATCAGGGTCTTTTCCAGGGAGTCTTCTCTTCTCATGAGGTGGCCAAAGTACTGGAGCCTCAACTTCAGGATCTGTCCTTCTAGTGAGCACTCAGGGCTGATTTCTTTAAGAATGGATAGGTTTGATCTTCTTGCAGTCCATGGGACTCTCAAGAGTCTCCTCCAGCACCATAATTCAAAAGCATCAATTCTTCGGCGATCAGCCTTCTTTATGGTCCAGCTCTCACTTCCGTACATTACTACTGGGAAAACCATAGCTTTAACTATACGGACCTTTGTCGGCAAGGTGATGTCTCTGCTTTTTAAGATGCTGTCTAGGTTTGTCATTGCTTTTCTCCCAAGAAGCAGGCGTCTTCTAATTTCGTGACTGCTGTCACCATCTGCAGTGATCATGGAACCCAAGAAAGTAAAATCTCTCACTGCCTCCATTTCTTCCCCTTCTATTTGCCAGGAGGTGATGGGACCAGTGGCCATGATCTTAGTTTTTTTGATGTTGAGCTTCAGACCATATTTTGCGCTCTCCTCTTTCACCCTCATTAAAAGGTTCTTTAATTCCTCCTCACTTTCTGCCATCAAGGTTGTATCATCAGCATATCTGAGGTTGTTGATATTTTTTCCGGCAATCTTAATTCCGGTTTGGGATTCATCCAGTCCCAGCCTTTCGCATGATGAATTCTGCATATAAGTTAAATAAGCAGGGAGACAATATACAGCCTTGTCGTACTCCTTTCCCAATTTTGAACCAATCAGTTGTTCCATATCCAGTTCTAACTGTAGCTTCTTGTCCCACATAGAGATTTCTCAGGAGACAAATGAGGTGATCAGGCACTCCCATTTCTTTAAGAACTTGCCATAGTTTGCTGTGGTCAACACAGTCAAATGCTTTTGCGTAGTCAATGAAGCAGAAGTAGATGTTTTTCTGGAACTCTCTAGCTTTCTCTCTAGTTCACATACTGCTTAAGCCTGCCCTGTAGAATTTTAAGCATAACCTTGCTAGCGTGTGAAATGAGTGCAATTGTGCGGTAGTTGGAGCATTCTTTGGCACTGCCCTTCTTTGGGATTGGGATGTAGACTGATCTTCTCCAATCCTCTGGCCACTGCTGAGTTTTCCAAACTTGCTGGCATATTGAGTGTAGCACCTTAACAGCATCATCTTTTAAAATTTTAAATAGTTCAGCTGGAATATCATCACTTCCACTGGCCTTGTTGTTAGCAAGGCTTTCTAAGGCCCATTTGACTTCACTCTCCAGGATGTCTGGCTCAAGGTCAGCAACCACACTACCTGGGGTGTATGAGACCTCCATATCTTTCTGGTATAATTCCTCTGTGTATTCTTGCCACCTCTTCTTGATGTCTTCTGCTTCTGTTAGGTCCTTTCCACTTTTGTCCTTAATTGTGGTAATCTTTGTACGAAATGTTCCTTTCATATCTCCAATTTTCTTGAACAGATCTCTGGTTTTTCCCATTCTGTTGTTTTCCTCTATTTCTTTGCATTGCTTCGTTTAGAAAGGCCCTCTTGTCTCTCCTTGCTATTCTTTGGAAATCTGCATTCAATTTCCTGTATCTTTCACTATCTCCCTCGCATTTTGCTTGTCTTCTCTCCCCCGCTATTTGTAAGGCCTCATTGGACAGCCACTTTGCTTTCTTGCATTTCTTTTTCATTGGGATGGTTTTCGTTGCTGCCTCCTGTATAATGTTACGAGCCTCCATCCACAGTTCTTCAGGCACTCTATCCACCAAATCTAAATCCTTAAACCTGTTCTTCACTTCAACTGTGTATTCATAAGGAATTTGATTTAGATTGTATCTTACTGGCCCAGTGGTTTTTCCTACTTTCTTCAGTTTAAGCTGGAATTTTGCTATAAGAAGCTGATGATCTGAGCCACAGTCAGCTCCAGGTCTTGTTTTTGCTGAGTGTATAGAGCTTCTCCATCTTTGGCTGCAGAGAATATAATCAATCTGATTTCGATGTTGCCCATCTGGTGATGTCCATGTGTAGAGTCGTCTCTTGTGTTGTTGGAAAAGAGTGTTTGTGATGACCAGCTTGTTCTCTTGACAGAACTCTATTAGCCTTTGCCCTGCTTCATTTTGATCTCCAAGGCCAAACTTGCCAGTTGTTCCTTTTATCTCTTGACTCCCTACTTTAGCATTCCAATCCCCTATAATGAGAAGAACATCCTTCTTTGGTGTCATTTCTATAAGGTGTTGTAAGTCTTCATAGAATTGGTCAATTTCAGTTTCTTCAGCACCGGTAGTTGGTGCATAAACTTGGATTACTGTGATGTTAAAAGGTCTGCCTTGGATTCGTATTGAGATCATTCTATCATTTTTGAGATTGCATCCCAGTACAGCTTTCACCACTCTTTTGTTGACTATGAGGGCCACTCCATTTCTTTTACGGGATTCCTGCCCACAGTAGTAGATATGATAGTCATCCGAACTGAATTCGCCCATTCCCGTCCATTTTAGTTCACTGATGCCTAGGATGTCAATGTTTATTCTTGCCATCTCATTTTTGACCACATCCAGCTTACCAAGGTTCATGGTTCTTACATTCCAGGTTCCTATGCAATACTTTTCTTTACAGCATTGGACTTTCCTTTCGCTTCCAGGCATATCCGCAACTGAGCGTCCTTTCGGCTTTGGCCCAGCCGCTTCATCAGCTCTGGATCTACTTGTACTTGTCCTCCGCTCTTCCCCAGTAGCATGTTGGACGCCTTCCGACCTGAGGGGCTCATCTTCCAGCGTCATATCTTTTATATGCCTGTTGTCTTTGTCCATGGAGTTTTCTTGGCAGGGATACTGGAGTGGCTTGCCAGTTCCTCCTCCAGGTGGATCACGTTTGGTCCAAACTCTCCACTATGACCTGTCCATCTTGACCTGTCCATAGCTTCCCTGAGTAATTCAAGCCCCTTCGCCACGACAAGGCAGTGATCCATGAAGGGGAACATGTGAATTACTTGTTAATTAATAAAACAATATTATGGTGGTACCTCTGGTTACATACTTAATGCGTTCCGGAGGTCCGTTTTTAACCTGAAACCGTTCTTAACCAGAAGCACCACTTTAGGTAATGGGACCTCCCGCTGCACCGCCAGAGCACAATTTCTGTTCTTATCCTGAAGCAAAGTTCTTAACCTGAAGCGTTATTTCTGGGTTAGCGGAGTCTGTAACCTGAAGCTTATTTAACCTGCAGCTTCTGTAACCCAGGGTACCACTGTATAGAGAAAATCCAATATTGGTTGTCTAAGGTTTACTTGTGCCTTCCTAGAGTGTACTGGGTCTCATCTATGTTAAACACCTAAACAGATTAAAAGAACCTAATTGCAGTGGCGGAGCTTCATTCACCGGCACCAGGGGTGGTGAGCAGGTGGGGGCAGGGCTGGCATGCATTCCGGGGCATGATGCAGCACCCAAAGGGTGTGGTGCACCTTCTGGGGGTTGGGCACACTGCCAGGGGTGGGGTGCATGTTCTGGGGGCAGGGCACGCAGCCTGTGGGGCAGGGGTGCCCAGTGTGGGCAGGGGGGCAGCCGCGATGGAAACCCACTGGGACCACGCCAATGGGGGACGTGCGCTCCCATCACCCCCACCTTCCTCTGCCCCTGCCTAATCGGTCATTACACACCCAATTCACACAAAATTTGTGTGGTTTAATGCCACACAAAACCAACACTATCTCCGGGAACAAACTCTCACAGTAGAATTTCTATCATAGTAATGTTTTCCACCTGCTGGGAAACTTTAAGACGCTATTGGGAAGTTTTCCAACCATTACTCAAAGTTGTTTGTAGCTTCTGCATATAATCTTGAACAGACAAAGGGCTTGTTTGCAACACACCTTCTCATTGTTGTTTTAACAAGCTTAATGGATTGCGCAAAGACCTACCATATACTAGTTTGGGGAATTCCCCAACTTTTCTGCACTGAATCATGATACACACACATCAATCATGATACACACACATTTTCCACCAGCACTGCAGCATCTTTGGCATTTTTAGGGTTCTGGTCATGCACAAGTACTCAAAGATGTACAAGTAGTACATGATAAAATTGTTCTAAAAGTACCAGTTCTTTCAAACCATTAAAAGGTTAGTCTTGAAGGACTTTTAAAAACTTTTCTTCCTTAAATAATATAACAAGTGGAGAGACTTAATTGGGCTAAAGCCAGCGATATAAGATCTTAAGACTAATCGGAACAAAGGAGAACATACCCGGTGCATTCAATACGCAGAGGAAAGGGGGGGGGGTAAATCCCTAGGCATTTTGAATGCTGACTCCGACAAAACCAACACAAGGAAAAAGACTATAACTATTTGGATTTTAAAATTGGCTTGCATGGACTGCCTTACAGTATAATTTTAAATCTGGCAGGGCGAAGCCTCCTCTCTCTTTAGCATGTGTTAGCAATTTATATTTTATCCTTGGTTTCTTCTCCTGACAGATAAATCTCGATGTCAGGGATGTGTATACCTGTGAAGAGATATGGGATTTAAAACTTCAAAGTCAAACTAAGAGTATCTGGGTCAAAATTAAGGGAAAGAGACACTAGATCTAAAACAACCAGCTCTGCACAAAGAAAAGGCTCTGTTTCCTTAACTCTTCAGGAACAAATGGAGAAATTAGTTGCCAGTGTTGCAGAAATAGCACAAGGACTTAAAAATGTCACTGAAGAGCTGAAGCAAACACAGGCTTCAGTTGGAGCAGTTAACACAACAGTCAATTCTGCAATAGAAAAACTCCAAACGGATATTAAAGCTGATATAAAAAATTCCACCCAGACACTGGAAAGATCAATTGGACAAATTGAGGAAAACGTCAAGAAAAACAGAGAAGAAATTAATAAAATTGGGAAGGAGGTGACGGTTTTGAAAAAGGACTCAGAGGAATTGAAGGGAGTCAAAGAGAAAATAAAAAAGGTGGAAGAGAAATTGGACAATATTGATTTGGAGAATATAGAAAAAATTGGAACAAGACAGAGATCGGTAGAGGAATCCCTCGCCTTTCTGCAACTACATCAGAGAGAAGGGAACATCCGTTTGAGAGGTCTTCCAGAATTGGAAGGTGACAGCTTAAAGGCATATATTGTGGAGCTATTTTCAACGTTTTGGCACCTGGAAGACTCAGAAGTCTCAGCGCGCATAGTGAAGGCCTTCAGATTTGGACCTAGAGGATCCAGAGGGAAGAAAAGTACCAAAACAGTCAGTGACTGTTTGATTGTGACCCACGATAGATACGACAGAGACTACTTTCTGGACTTGCATTACAAAAATAACCTGGTGGTTCAGCAGAACAAAGTCAATTATCAAACCTTTATTAGGCATTTACATGTAAAATCACGAGAGAAAGAATCACATACAGGAACTTTAAAATATATATACACAAAGAAACAACAATTAAACTCATAGGCTGATTGTATGTGTGTATTAGTAAAATCTAGAATTTCGTCCTGTTAAAGTACTCCTTGAAGCACTGCTGCCAAAAACTCGGCTACCCCCGCAGTCACCCCTTGGTCAATGTCAGAGAGACAGAATCCAACACTTCCACCCTGCTGCGGTTTCAAACCGTCCAAAAGGGGGGACAACACGCGTTCACGCAGCGTACTGTGTAGTGGACAATAAAAGAGAATATGCTCTACAGTGTCCGGGACATTCAGGGAACATCTGCAGTATCTCTTGTTTCTGGGAATATTCTGATATCTACCCCTGACAAATGCCGAGGGAAAGATATTCAGTCGGGCCAACATAAATGCCCTACGTTGGGCTGGTATTATTAGTTTAGTAACATAGTTGACCCTGCTATCTAGGATATTTAAATCATAGAATATGGGAGAGCAAATTTTATTTACTGCTGCCACAATATTTTGTCTCTCAACATCCTTTAGTCTAATTTGGACATTGTGAAAGATATGTTGCTCGCTTGAATTGTACAAGGGCTCCAGCTCGATGCCTATCGATCTGATTTTATTTTCTAGGAGTTGGTACCATCTAGATTTATAGGAGTCCTTAAGGAGGTCAGAGAGCAAGCTTGATGGTGGACAGCGGAAATGGCAGCGCAGCCAGTATTTTATAGCGGTGGTCCAGGCCCAGTATTCCATTGTGTGTATGCCTAATTCTGCACACATTGTTTCATATTTAATAACATTTGGGAGTCCAAGGATACGTCTCAAGAAACTAGAGTGAATCTTTTCTAAGTCACTGTTAAATGCTTGTACCCATAGTGGGATCCCATAAAATATCTGGGATAGCACTTTTGCTTGGAATATCTGGTTGGCCGCAGGGATAAATTGATTTCCCTTCTGATAATAAAAACGAGTAACTACTGATGAGGTACACTTTGCCTGTTTTATAGCATTTGTGCGATGGATAGACCACCCTAAATTGCTCTGGAATAGAATTCCCAGATATCTATACATCTTCACTTGTTGGATTTCTTGCTCTCTTATTTTCCATTTCTCTAATTTCCAGCCGTTAGAGAAGACCAAAATTTTTGTCTTCTCATAATTTATAGAGAGTTTGTTAATTTCACAGTAGAGGGTCAGGGAAAGTATAAGACGTTTCAAACCCAAGCTTGTTAATGATAGCAAGACAGTGTCATCAGCGTATAATAAAAGAGGAACGTGTTTCTGATTAAGTTTGGGGGCATGTGATTCTATTTTTTGAAAGTAATCTGGCAGATCTGATAAAAATAAATTAAATAGAAAGGGGGCAAGAATACATCCTTGTTTTACCCCTTTCGTGTTTGGGATATCAGAGGAAAGATGACCTTTAATATTAAGTTTGACTTGACAAATATTAAAAGAATATAGATTTTGTATTAGAATCAATAGGCGTTGATCAATTTTTAGCTCAACAAGTTTCTTCCACAATTTTTCACGGTCAATTGAGTCAAAGGCACCACGAAAGTCTACAAAAGCTGCATAAATCTTAGATTGCTTTTGCGACCTATATTTTTCGACCAAATGCATAAGTACAAGGCAGTGGTCTAAAGTAGAGCAGCCTTTAGAGAAGCCTATTTGTTCTTTCCCTGGTAAATTTAGATTTTTCATCCAGGTAAGAAGTTTAGATAAAAGATGCTTGGCATAGATTTTCCCTACCACTGATATCAGGCTTATCGGTCTATAATTCTTTGGTTCATTTGGGTCGCCGTTTTTAAAAATTGGGATAATTATTGATCTTAGCCATATCTCAGGTATGATCCCGTGTTTGTCAATGAGAGTAAATAGTTGAGCTAAGGGTTCTGCCCACCAGTCTATGTATGTCTTGAATAGTTCTATCGGTAAACCGTCCGGCCCGGGTGATTTCCCTGATTTGAAGTTTTTGACTATCTCTCTAATTTCCTCCTCTTCTACCCTTGGCCACTCCTTCAATCTGTCTATTTTATTGTCTATGGCCTCATTTCTTTTGAATTCGTTACATAGATCGTTAAATACGGATGTGAAATATTGGGACCATTTAGATTCTGTGATTGGTGAAGGGGTTAATTGATTGTCGGCTTTCTGGCCTCCATATACTAGCATCCAGAAAGCTTTGTTGTTTTTACTCTGAATTGAGTCAAATAACTGTAACCATTGTTGGGTGGCATATTTTTGTTTCTTTTCGGCCAGAATATAGTGATATTTTCTTTTTTCATCTAAATAGGCAGGTTCTAGTTTGGTACGGTTATTTTTGAAGGCTTGGCGGAGTTTTCTTTTAAGTTGGAAACATTCATCATCAAACCAAGGGCTAGCACTGTGTTTAAGTGCCCAAATTTTAGGTGGAGTATTAAGATCTACGAACATTTGAAAAATCTCATTATAGGTTTTCAGAATATCCCTATGGGAACTGATGTTCTTTAAATTTAGTAACACTTGTTTTCTCAGATTGGTTGTAAGTTTTTGCCCCACTACCGCACTCATTTCTTGGGACCATTTTAGTTGGGTCATTTGTTTATGATGGCAAGGTCCTGTAATGTTACAATTGGTTATTTCATTTTCAAACTTTAAATTGATAGATAGCAATAGTGGTTGGTGATCGCTTTCAGTACGCATTCCAATTTTGAAGTCCATAATCAAGTTTACAATATTATAAGGGACAAGGATATAATCGATAACACTGCATCCTCTGGGGGAAAAATATGTAAATTCCCCACTTCCATCCCCTTTTGTTGAACCATTCACAATCTGCAGATTAAAGTTGTTACAAAACTCAAGTAAATATAGGCCTTCCCTATTTACAACCCTGTCTCTGGAGAGCCGTCCTATTTTCAGAGCATAAGCAGTATCGTTATCAGTATTCCAATTTAGTTTACTACATAGTTGTTCATTATTGGTTCCCACTCTAGCATTGAAATCGCCTGCTATTATTAGTGAGGCGTTTGGGTATTTATCAATCAGGTTTTCTATATAAAGGGTTAATTGTGACCAGTTCTCACTGCAGATGTTACTTTTGGTAGGGGGAACATAGACATTTACAAGGAGCAAAGTATCATTTTTTTGAGTTAAAAGTAAAGCTTGTGCAAGTGGGGAGCATCGACATTTCGAAGACATTTCACTCAGACCATTGACTGCATTTAAAAGACTGAACAGGATCAACAAAGCCACGTCATCTGAAGTTGATACCTGTCCTACTCCCATGGAAGAACTCAGTCGATGGGAGAAATTGCAGTCAGTAACTCAGGAGACTACACAAGAAAAACCTAAGTTACCAAACTAAGTTACCAAACTATGCGTCTGTAACATTAAATGACAGCTCTGCCCTTGATCCAGCAGATTGGACAGCCCCAGAAGAAGAAGATTTGCTGAGTAATTTTCTCAATCTACCAGATAAAGAGCAAATAAGTATACTTAGCAAACTGACGAAACTACAGTCCAAGCTGACCAAAATACATCAACATGGTCAACAAAATGCAGGAGAAACAACATACAATCAAACCCTGCACCTACCATCTCTCTCTCCAAAATGCATAGTTAAAAAGAGTACTACCAGTGGAAATTTCAAATGCATAGATGCAGAGCTACAAACTCAGCCCCCTATGGAATATGTCATGGAGAGGAAGAATCCAAATAACGTGACCACAAATTCCTGGCTGAGCTATCAAGTACTAGCTCCAAATGAAATAGGTAGCCCTTCTTTAGGAACTATAAACGATACTGACACTGTCGAACAACAGATGATCATCGGCAGAGCTGATGTTCCAAGTCTAACATCAAATGAGGCCAAAGAAATGGAAGTAGAGACCGATAATAGATCCAACGCCCACAACTGTCTGTCAACTATAGAAATCCCTCAGGAACAAGGAACACCAAAGGAAGAAGCCCAAGAAAGGGAGGGAGTTTCAATTTCTCACACCTCAAAAAAGAACTTAGAGGATCCGCCGATATGTTCCCCACCGAAAGCAGTGGCAAATGGCTGTATCTGTGTAGGACAAAACCTCTCTCTGAGTTTAATAACTGAATTAGACTGACTAAACTCTACTAATCAGCCGCAAATTCAAAAACACACTTTACGCCTGCTGTCCTGGAACATCGCAGGGTGGGGAAATAAAGGCGGTGACCCAGACCTAATGAACTTTCTCAAAGACTTTGAATTAATACTTCTACAAGAAACATGGTCAACCGGAAAGATCAAAATCAGTGGATTCACCTCCTATATGATACCTGCATGGAAAACAAATACGAGGGGCCGGCCGAAGGCAGGTTTCTGCTGCCTGATTAAAGACAACTTAGGGTTTGAAATCAAACAGCCGGGGGTACCAGGACCAAGTGATAAGGATCCAGAGGAAGGAAAGAAGGGAGAGGCAACTGGAGGAGGAGATTAAATCTAAGGACAATGGCGTTGAAACTAACAACTTGGAATGTTCGGGGATTAAATCAGAGACCGAAGAGACGCAGAGTGTTTTATAGTTTGGAAAAGAAGAACTTTGGACATTATATGTTTACAGGAGACCCACATTACCCGACGACATAGAAGACTATTGCAGAACAAAAAACTAGGCCAAGAATTTATATCATCGGACAAAGTCAAGAAGAGAGGAGTTGTAATATATGCAAAGGAAAAACATAGCCCAAGACAGCTATTTAAAGATGAAGAAGGGAGATACATCGCAATTGAAATTAAAGTACAAGGCGAAAAAAATTCTGATTCTGGGACTTTATGCACCAAATGATGGCAAGTCAATTTTCTATAAGAAATCTACATGATCTGCTGCTAGATTACTCTGGACTATAGAATTGTTTGCCTAGGGGACTTCAATGGGGCAGTTTCCACATTAATGGACAGATCCCAAAGAACAAAATTTACAAACGATGGGAAACTACCAAAGACTTTTTTTGAAATGGTGGACAATTTGAATTTAGAGGATGCTTGGAGGTTAAAAAATCCCACAGAAACAGAGGCAACTTTTTTCAGTGAATCGCAGCAGTCATGGTCGAGGATAGATTACATCTGGATCTCGAAGGAGTTGGCACCAAAAATTCAAAAAGCAGAAATCGGTCCAAAGACATACTCAGACCATAATCCTGTACAGGTAACTTTAAAGATGGTTTCTAAGGACTCTTTCAGATGGAGAATGGATGACGCTTTAATGAGAGATACCAAGCTGGTAGAAAGAGCCGTGAAAAAGACCAAGGAGTATTTTCAAATCAATTGGAATTCGGGTGTGGAAAAGAGGATCGCTTGGGATGCAAGTAAAGCTGTAATGAGAGGATTTCTTATAAGCGAAAAAGCAAAAAAGAAAAAATCCCAAAATGAGGAAATGGAAAGGCTGCTGAAGCTAATCAAAGTGAAGGAAAAAGAATTAAGAGGTCATCCTAAATGTGTAAAAATTCAAAAAGAGATTAAATATTTGCAATCCCAATACGCAAAATTTGTGAATCAAGACATCGAATGGAAAGTGAAAATGATGAAGCAAAGAACATTTGAATCTGCTAATAAATGCGGGAAACTACTAGCTTGGCAGCTAAAGAAGAGGCAAAAGGCTAATGTCATCAGTAATTTAGTAGTGAATGGAAGAACGGTAGAGAACCCTGAAGAAATCAGATGGTGTTTTCAAAAATTTTATAAGCAACTGTATAAGGAGGAGAAGATAGATGAATTAGAGATAGACCGATTTCTGGAAAAAAATGGATTACATAAAGTCCCAGAAGATAAACTAGTTAATCTCAACCACCCGATATCGACTCAAGAGATTTTGGATGCAATAAACAACATGCAACTTGGTAAGGCCCCAGGACCAGATGGACTAACAGCAAAATATTATAAGACTTTGAAAGATTGGCTAGTACAGCCTTTGAAAGAAATTTGCAATAAGATTTTGGAAGGAGATAGGGCACCAGAGACGTGGAAGGAAGCCTTTATCACACTGATTCCAAAACCAGGGACAGAAAAAACTTTAATGAAAAATTATCGACCAATTTCCCTTTTGAATGTGGATTATAAAATTTTTGCAAATGTAATGGCTACGAGATTAAAAAGAGTGCTGAAAGATTATATACATAAAGACCAAGCAGGTTTCTTACCAGGAAGACAAATAAGTAATAACACAAGAATTATTGTGGACATTTTGGAAAAACTGGAAAGAAATATAAATACAGATGCAGCACTTTTGTTTATAGATGCGGAAAAAGCCTTTGATAATATATCTTGGACATTTATGAAAAAGAATTTGGAAGTGATGGGAGTTGGAGAAAGATTTTTGAATGGCATCAATGCCATTTATACAGAACAAAGAGCTAAAATAATAATAAACAGTGTGATATCGGAAGAAATTGAAGTTCAGAAAGGAACAAGACAAGGGTGCCCTATCTCCCCTTTACTTATTTATTACGGTCCTGGAGGTCCTTTTAAATATGATACGAAAGGATAAACAGATAAAAGGAATTAGGGTGGGAGAGAAGGAATATAAATTACGCGCCTTTGCAGATGATTTGATGCTATCCCTACAGGAACCGGAAAACAGTGTTCCCAAAGCCCTGGAAGTAATTGAGCAATTTGGACGAGTGGCCGGTTTCAAATTAAACAAACAGAAAACCAAAGTTTTAAGTAAGAATATGAGGACAGAACTGATACAAAGATTACAAGAAGGCACTGGACTCAATTTTGTAAAAACTGTAAAATATCTAGGTGTTAATCTCACAGCTAAAAATCTGAACCTATACAAAGACAATTACGAAAAGTTGTGGATTGAGATAAAGAAAGATTTGGAGATCTGGACAAGATTGAAATTGTCGTTAATGGGAAGAATTGCAGCGATCAAAATGAATGTTCTACCAAGGATGCTGTTTTTATTCCAAGCCATACCAATTTTGGACAAATTGGATTGTTTTAGGTCGTGGCAAAAGGACCTATCGAAGTTTATATGGCAGGGCAAAAAGCCCAGAATAAAATTTAAGATTTTGACAGACTCTAAAGAAAGAGGAGGCTTTGCCCTGCCAGATTTGAAGATTTATTTTGAAGCAGCGGCCTTTTGCTGGTTGAAAGACTGGTTTAAACTAGAGAACGTGGATGTGTTGGACTTGGAGGGATTTGACAATATGTTTGGTTGGCATGCATACCTTTGGTATGACAAAGTTAAAGTCCACAAAACTTTTAAAAATCATATAGTTAGAAAAGCTTTGTATCAGGTTTGGATAAGATATAAAGATTTATTGGAGAGAAAGACCCCTAGATGGATTTCACCAGTGGAGGCCAAGGCCTACAAGAGACCGAATATGTCCGCAAGTTGGTTAAGATATATGGACATATTGCAGCAGGAAGGTGACTTAATTAGGTTAAAAAGCTATGATCAAGTTAAAAGTCGAGTCACCGACTGGCTGCAATACCATCAAGTAAATGAACTATTTAAATTAGACAAAAAGATTGGTTTTCAAATGGAAAAATCTAAACTGGAAACAGAACTGATTGAATCGAACTCTAAAAACCTTTCCAAGATGTATAATTTGTTGCTAGAGTGGCATACGAAAGATGAATTGGTTAAATCGACAATGATTGACTGGGCGAAAGATGTGGGACATAATATTATGATGGATGACTGGGAGAGATTGTGGCAGAAAGGTATCAATTTTACTGCTTGTAATAGTTTAAGAGAAAACATAATGAAAATGATATATAGATGGTATCTGACACCAGTTAAGTTAGCAAAGATGAATTCTAAAATGTCAGATGTGTGTTGGAAATGTAAAGCTTGCGAAAGGTACCTTTTTTCATATGTGGTGGTCGTGCCCAGGGGTAAGTGCCTTCTGGGATAAGATTTATAATGAGCTTAAGAAGGTAATGAAAGTTACCTTTGCTAAGAAACCAGAGGCATTTCTCTTGAGCATGACCAATGAAGAGATACCCAGTCAGGATAGAGTATTTTTTATGTATGCCACCACAGCAGCGAGAATTTTATTGGCAAGGAACTGGAAGGGTGAAGAGCTACCAACAGTGGAAGAATGGCAAATGAAGTTAATGGAATATATGGAACTCGCAGAACTGACCGCTAGAATCCGAGACCAGAGGGAGGAGAAGGTGACGCAAGATTGGAAGAAATTTAAGGACTATTTATTGAAATGTGATAAATTGAATGTCTGAATATTTGTGCAGAGTTATATAGATGCATAGGCTTTAGCAGGTTAATGTTAGAATTTTTGATTCAGTAGAAATTTTTGATGTGTTATATTTAAGGATATAGAAGGGTTTAAGATATAGTATATAAGATATGATTCATAGATTAAGAAGTTTTATATTTTTAGGAATACTGTAAAAGTTAAAGAAAAAGGAAATATAGCTATCTGAACAATATATAAGAACTGAAAGGCAGTGGAGGGAATGGGGGAAGTCCCCGATGTAGTTAAAGAACAAGAAGAAACAGATGAGGTTGATTAAGGTTTGTATTTCTTTTATTGTCATTTGTTTATTATGTATTTTGTTTTTTATGTATTTTGTCTTTAATGTTTTTATGTTGTTAGAATGTTATGTTTTTTGTTGCTGTTCTGTTTATTGGAAAATAATAAAATCTTTATAAAAAAAAATTTAAGGGAAAGAGAAATAACAGTGATCTCATTGTGGGACTTTACTATAGATCCCCAAGCCAAACTGAGGACACAGATGATGCCTTCCTGGAACAGATGACCAAGCATTCAAAAGGAAGTGAGATAGTAGTAATGGGGGATTTCAACTATCCTGATATTTGTTGGATGTCAAACTCAGCCAAGAGCATAAGGTCGAACAGATTCCTCACTGGCCTTGCAGACAATTTCATTGTCCAGAAAGTGGGAGAAGCAACAAGAGGATCAGCCATTTTAGATCTGGTCCTAACCAATAGTGATGACCTGGTTAGTGGGGTAGAAGTGGCAGGATCATTAGGTGGGAGTGATCATGCTCTTCTGGAGTTTATTATACAGCGGAAAGGAGCAACCAAGCATACTAAGACTCAAATTCTAGACTTTAAGAAAGCTGACTTCAGAAAACCTAGGGAAGCCACATGACAGGATGGAATCTACCTAGAAGTTCTGAAAGCCAGCTCAGTTCTTCCCTCATGAAACACTGCCACGATCTCCTCTTTCAGAGTTAGGAACAAGTGTCCACTACACAATATACAAGTATCTTATATACCATCAAGATGATATCCTTTTGTCAATAAATAATTAAAATACCAGTTCTCCTTGGTTGGGTATGCAGGACAGATTAAAGCAACCACAACCATTTCCAGCCGTCAATCATGCAAGATGTGGCAGGAGAGGTTCCCGGCTAGACTCCTGAGGTGCTAGTCCTCAACATAGACCAAGCTATTCACACCTTATAAAGGTCTGGTTCAGGACAGCAGAGTCTAATTGGTTACTTAACCCAGTTGACGGCCACTGTGCATAGGAGTCAACTCCTAGGGGTAGAGGCCCCAATAAAATATTTTAGGGTGCCGTCTCCCCAAAGTTAATGGGCATTGCCATTCAAATGGTGTGTGTGCACTGGCTTGTGATCAGTTATGGAGGGGGGAGCTGACCTGCTCCACCCCCAATATTTTATTCAAGTTGGCACCCCTGCCATCATGAATGCCATGAAAGGAGCAGCACATGCTGCCAGTGCTGTGCCCACACTGGTGTGGACCCCAGTCTCGCCCCTGCCAAGTTCTGAAGAAATCAAGAGCAGTTCAATGTGTCTGTTGCCCAATGTTAGCTCTTTATGAGAGTAAGTGCACCAGATTTCCCAGTGATAAAGGCAAAGTTGTATTTGTGATTAGTCTGCTAGAAGGGGACACCAGGTGCTGGGGGGGGGTCCAATCTCATTGCCTGGCATACATGGTTGTCGTTATGTGCCTTGTAAGGTAGCGACCATGGAGATCAGAATGGGCAATGGGGCATCAGACACACAGAGTAAGGAAACAAATATTGGTGTGCATTGCAAATAAACACATTAAACAGAAAACAGGCTATGATTGGAACCTTCCATTCTCTATTTTTGTAGCCATCTACATTTAAGCTTGCAGAATAAGGTCTTTTCAAGATGATTTTGAGGGCTGATGCCAGAGAGTCCCATAACATAGATGGCAGTGTGGATGATGGATTAAAACATTGGGGTGTGAGTGAGTTCTTGGTTTTGCTTTTATGGAGAGATCACGGGATCCAATTTCATTCATCTTAAAGTGTCTTCATAGATCCAAGCATCATCAGGCACCTTCTTGCAAATATATGGCATTTGTAGATGACATTCCAATGCTATCCAGCATTTTTCATTGCAATCAAAGGACATTGCTGTGCAGCCGTCGTTCATTAGCCAATGTTGCGAAATGTCATTCCAGTACCTGGAAAGAAAAGAAAGAGCAACACTGACCAATCAAGATTGGATGTCTACTTATTCACCCACTCCCCGTGCCTTCTACCATTAAAAAGATGTTCAGCTCTTTCTCTTAACATCCACCCACAATAGGGATGGATTTTTCTCCCCATGTTTTAGAATTCTAACCATGTGAAAGAACAACAACTACAACAGGGGTACCTTTACCTTTTTAAGATCATATACAGCAGTGGTTCCCAATTGGTGGTCCACGTACCACCCACCCAGGGGCTCCATCAGCAAACGCAGGGGCACCCCCCTGGGGGCGGGGCGCTGCTCCCTAGCGCATGTTCACACATTGCAACCTGTTAAAAGTTACCGCGCCCCATGAGCTGGCGCCGGTTGCAGGGGTGGAGCCCGTCCCGAGAGTGTCACCCCCAGGGCGGTACCCGGGGCGGCCCGCCCCCCTTGCTCTGCCCCTGGGCTCCATGATGCCATTCACATGACAGAAACTGCTGCAGAGATATCACAATGTCCAAATGTAGTTTGGGCCCATGGTTTGGCTTTTGAAAACAAGGAGTCTGCAGTACTTAGCTAACTGGGAACCTCTGGCATACAGGGTTTATGTTCCCAGCAAGTATTGTACAACCCCACTGCCTGTTTGTAAAGTTCATGTCAGTGTTTGAAAAGGAAAAAGATTCTGACTTCCTTTGACTCCTTCACCTGGTCCTCGGACCCTAGTTGGCACAAAAGAGTCCTTGAGAAAGAGTATAATAATAATAATAATAATAATAATAATAATAATAATACCCCACCTATCTGGCCGGGTCCCCCAGCCACTCTGGGCGGCTTCCAACAAATATTAAAATACATTAAAATATCACAGATTAAAAACTTCCCTAAACAGGGCTGCCTTCAGGTATTTTCTGAATGTCAAGTAGTTGCTTATCTCTTTGACCTCTGATGGGAGGGCGTTCCACAGGGCGGGCGCCACTACCGAGAAGGCCCTCTGCCTGGTTCCCTGTAGTTTTGCTTCTCGCAGTGAGGGAACTCAGCAACTCACTTGGATAACTATATACAGTATTTATTGAAGCAACTAGTATCCATAAGTTACTATGTACAGACTTTACAAATAAAAGAAACAAAACATAAAATCTTTCCTCTCTGTCTCTCTCTCTCTCATCAACCTACACTGACCACTTACACCTAACACAACCACACACCACAAGCTCTCACACAGAGCTCACTCTTTAGGAACTCATTGACCAATCACAGGTCGTTGCTAAGGGTCTAGAGAGAGAGCAGATCTGGGCTTTCTGCCAACTGGTAATTGCTTGAAGATAGACAGCTGAATTTCTGCACGTAGGCAATTTGAAATCTCTAACATCCCCTCACAGCTGTTATCGAAGCAATTAACTCCTGTGCATATACAGAGTTCTTTTAACTCACTTCATCAAGTAGACCCAAACTTTTACACATTTGTTTGTTCTTCACTTTGTTCAATGGCTTTGTTAACACATCTGCAACATTCTGATCACTTGGTACATAGATACATGAAATTAAATTGTTCTGTACACTGCATCTTACATTTTGATATTTCACTGACACATGTTTTGAACGTGACTTAAAACTTTCAGTATTACTCAAGGCAATGCACGCTTGATTGTCAATGCAAACTTGTATTGGCTTTTCACAGTTTACATTCAGATCTGTTAACAATTGCTTGAAATACGTCAATTCAGAACATAACTCACTTAACGACGCAAATTCGGATTCTGTCGAAGAAACACTCACTATACTCTGTTTTCTTGACTTCCAGCTAATTAAAGCTCCTCCAAACATAATGACCAAACCTGTAACAGATTTTCTATCCGGCAAATTTCCCCAATCACTATCTGAATAACAATGTAGCAGTTCATCTCCTGCAGAACTAAGTTGTAACACATGGCCAATTGTTTGTTTCAAATATCTTAGTAAAAATTTCACTGCTTTCCAGGCATTAAGCGATGGCTTAGATACCTGCCTGCTAAGTATTCCTACTGCGTAACTGATATCGGGTCTTGACCACTGACTCAGAAACATTAAACTTCCAATTGCTGACTGATATAATTCCGGATGTTCAAACATAGCACTTTCATCCGTGTGTAAGGACTTAATAAATCCTAGTTCCATAGGAATAGCAGATCCTTTACAGTCTTGCATATTATATGTTGCTAGAAGCTGTTTAATTTTGCTCTGCTGACTAATTAAACATCTCCCATCCTTTGCCCAGCACACTTCCAGACCTAGATACGGCTTAATTGAACCAAGATCTTTCACTTTAAACTTTTTGGATAGTTGTGCAGCAAAGTGTGAAACCTTTGAGGCTTTATCATCACATTAAACACATTGTTTGTGCTAGAGGAATAACGATCTGGAGGCACTCCTTTGTTTTCTCGCTGCGACCTCCTAGGAGTAAAAGTTTCCTCTGTTTCATTTTCCCCCTCAGACGTTCGCCCCCCTTGCTGTTGCTTAGAAACAGGCGACGACTGATCTGCCTCTTGCTTCGGAGATAACAACTCAGCACTTTTCTCCCCCACAGTTTCTGAACTCTGAGTCTCTTTTTTACTTTCAAGCCTCTGGGAAGAATCAAACCAAACCTCTGTGTTTGCATGCAATTTCTCCCAGCCAACGTGCTCACAAAATTTGGCATTTCTAGATATCACAATTCCATTAGTTCCTTCAGCAAATCTATAACCCTTTGAAAACTCCTGGTAGCCTACAAAAATTAACTGCTTAGATTTAGGCTCCCCTTTCTTTCTCATCTGTTTTGGAATTTGTACCCACGCTTTGGAACCAAATACATGTAGATGATCTATTTTAGGTTTCTTTCCAAACAATTTGAAATAAGGAGTAGTACCAATTGTCTGATGGAACAGCCTATTCTGAATATAACACGAAGTTAACATGCTTTCAGCCCAATAAGACATAGGTAACCCAGCATCCTCCAACATTGAATGCATCATGTCCTGCAACGATCTATTCTTGCGTTCTGCAATCCCATTCTCCTCTGGACTAAAAACATTACTTTTCCGATGCCCAATACCACGTTTCTGCAACCAATCTCTGAAAGCATTAGACATGAATTCACCACCTCGATCGCTCTGAATTCTTTTCACCTTGAGAGAAAAAAACCTCTCCACTGATGCTACCCAGCTTTTAACTTTGGTAAATACATCTCCCTTGTGTTTCATGGGATAGGCCCAAGAAAAACGTGTTGCATCGTCCACAATTGTTAGAGAAAAACGCGCTCCGCCCCTGCTAACAGCAAATGGACCGATTACATCCATATGGACAAGCTGTAGTGGTGAGTCACTTACTCTATCACTTCTGGGAAATGGAACTCTGCAAATTTTGACTTTCTTACATACATTGCAGTCCAAATACTTATTGCAACTCTCTAGCTTGCATCCATCAGCTAACTCAGGCATTTTTAAAACACTTTTCCATCCAGCATGGCCTAGCTTCCTATGCAGCAAATGTAAACAGTTGTTATGCATAGCTTTGTTATTAATCACAGGTTGAGAATTACTGACGACTGCTGCAGTTGAGAACCAGCTTTAAGTTTGAACAAACCATCTTCTGGCTTAGCAGTGCCAAGAATCTCACCATTCTTTTTGATAATACAGCTGTTGTTTTCTAAATGAACCTTAAACCCAGCTTTAAGTAAACAATCAACTGACATTAAATTGCTTCTTAGTGACGGTACATACAGCACCTCCTCCGGGTACTCACGCAGACAAGGAACATATACAGAACCCCTGAATGTACCTCAGACGTTCTCCCATCAGCTAAAGCTACCTGACTGCTTTGTGTTTGGCCCTTGGAAACAAAAACTTTCTCTGAATTTACGATGTGTCGAGAAGCTCCTGAATCTACCACCCAAACAGTCTGTTTCTCATCAGCACACTTAACCATGGCAGTCACAAGTTGCGCTGACTTGGTGCGTTTGAAGAATTTCTTCTGTCGCTGCTGCTGATCCTGACGCTGCTGCTGCTCTTGTCACTGCTGCTGCTTGGCCGCCTTTGGACACCCTTTTCTCAGATGCCGCGTTGACCCACAGCGATAGCACCGACGCACAGCATAAGCGGACTCTTCACCAGACGCCGGACACGGACGTTGTTGTTGCTTCCCTTCTGGAACGCTGCTTGCATTCTTTACAAGCCGACCGCTTGCCGAAGCCTCTGAAATTAACGACCTGTCCTCCCGCTTCTGCCATTCTTCCAGCAAACGCCCAGTTACGTATTGAACAGTCAAATCTGCCTCACTCATCGCTTCAAATGTCATGACAAGATTGTCCCAGCTTTCAGGAAGAGAGCTCAAAATTATAGACACTTTCTCCTGCTGGTCTAATACACAGTCTCTTTCTTGAAGCGCTACAAACTTCATCTGCAAACTGTGCAAATGATCTTGCATTGTAACTCCAGGCTGCAACATTGCTTTGTACAACGCCTTGCGAAGAAACAGTTTGGAACCTGCTGTTTCACGCACATGAAGGTCTTTCAACGCCTTCCACACGCCTTTTGCCGACTTAATCCCTCTCACATGCGGTAACTGAGAGTCTTCCAGCCCCAAGACTATGGTGGCCCTTGCTCTTTGGTCTCTGTCCTGCTCTTCATCATCAGGCTTTGCAGGTGGTTTATTTACTGACTGCCAGAGATGCTCCCTCTGTAGCACAGCCTGCATACGCTCAGGCCATAGCAAGTAATTGTGGTCATTCAGACGCTCAAACGCCATCTGAAATGGTTGAGAAGCCATCTGAGAGCAATGTTTCCTAACAACCCAGGAATCAGCTACTCACAGCTTCCGAGAACACAGGAATCCACAGCATCCAGCACTGACACGCTGCAGCTGTTGTCTGTCTTGTGCAATTCCACGCGTCCACAGCTTCACCAGCTCCAACCAATCACCAGCCACAAACTGGAAGCTCCATAACCTCTTAAGATTTAGTGTCAGGATATAACGTAGTCCTGGACACAGCAGAGTTAACCGCAGACTTTTCTGGAAGCTTCTGGCTGTTGTGTAATTAACTGGACAGCACAACGCAGGAACTCAGCAACTCACTTGGATAACTATATACAGTATTTATTGAAGCAACTAGTATCCATAAGTTACTATGTACAGACTATACAAATAAAAGAAACAAAACATAAAATCTTTCCTCTCTGTCTCTCTCTCATCAACCTACACTGACCACTTACACCTAACACAACCACCACACAAGCTCTCACACAGAGCTCACTCTTTAGGAACTCATTGACCAATCACAGGTCGTTGCTAAGGGTCTAGAGAGAGAGCAGATCTGGGCTTTCTGCCAACTGGTAATTGCTTGAAGATAGACAGCTGAATTTCTGCACATAGGCAATTTGAAATCTCTAACATTAAAAACTTCCCTAAACAGGGCTGCCTTCAGGTATTTTCTGAATGTCAAGTAGTTGCTTATCTCTTTGACCTCTGATGGGAGGGCGTTCCACAGGGCGGGCGCCACTACCGAGAAGGCCCTCTGCCTGGTTCCCTGTAGTTTTGCTTCTCGCAGTGAGGGAACTGCCAGAAGGCCCTCAGCGGTGGATCTCAGTGTCCGGGCTGAGTATCTTTGCAGAATGCTGCTTTTATTCTTAAAAAAAAAGTCTTCAAATACAACCGACAGCTTTTATACACACCAAACTCAGCCAGCTTTCTACCATCCAACCAACCCACACCACATACAATCAATGACCACTCTATATATACAGGCATATGTAGGTTGAAGGTTGCAGGAGTCATGCAGGCTTTGCTGATTCATTGTTGGCCTCTGACTCATGCCAACTCAATTCCTTTTGTATTAAAGAAACAGCAGCCAATTTTAGGCCATGACAGTACTCAATACCTTTGCCAAAAAGGATTAGTGTCTGGTATTGGGTGCATCAATGGAGGTGAATTTCATTGGATTTTGTTCAAGGAGACCTTGCAAAATTAAAAGCACCCCTCTGTTAATACAGTCTTTGTAATAAATGCCAGACCAGTTCGCTCTTCTACTACCAGGCTGTGGATGAGTGAGATCTTACTCTGACCTTGTACATCCATCAACACAGGTTGAAAATAATTGTTAGATACTTAAAGGGAACCACAAACTGTCTTAAACTGACAGCTGACAGCATCCCAAAGTATTAGGAATCTGTCAGGGCTTCTTCGGTTGTGATTCCTGCTTTGCAGGGGTTGGATTAGATGACCCTTGGTGTCTCATGCAACTCCAAATTTCTATGTGTATATGATTCTATCCAAGAGAGTGAGATTCAGCTACCTTATCTTACACACTTACTGCATCTGCTAGTATTATGTTAGGTTTGATATTGCTGCTTATTCAGATTGTTTAGCAGATAACTGTAGAAATACTTTCCTAAAGAGAGTGTTGCTCAGCTTGAGCTTCCTGCAGGTCCTTACGAAGCTCAGCTAATCAGCACAAACCATTTAAAAGGATGCCTTCAGCCTTTTCCGAATCACCGCGTTCACTAGGTTAGAGAAGCAGGAAGACTAGCCTTCCTGCCTCTCCAAGCTAGTGAGAAGCAGCAGCCGCTCATCTGGACAATGATGTGGAGGAGTACATTTGCAGGTCTTTGGTAGTAGAGAAAAGTGCATGGGAAAATATATTTGGAGAGGGAAAGGACCAATTATGTAAACAGAATCTGCAAGTTTTGGGGATGTATGCCGTTAAAAAATGTTGCCTCAAAAACTTACTTTTCTTCAGGTATTCTCCCTGATACCCATTGCCAATCCTTTTTATTTTCTTTAAAGAGTCCAGTCCCAAAAAACTTTTTACGAAGTTTTACTTGCTGGTTTATAAACAACTATAGAAGGGGTGGAGAGAAAGAAAAAACAGAAAATCATCCTTATGAATGAGGAGCATCCCTAGAAAATGTCCCTTTCTCTGGGAGACTATAGCCCTTTGCAGACATTGAACAGGTATAAAACAAACACATTTCAAAAGGAGCAGGTGTCACCATTGAAGGTCCAATCCATATTTTGGGGGGGAAGCAGTGATCAAAATTATACATAATATTCCAAGTATGGTATATGCACTATTGCCCCCCTGATCCAAATGATGATGATGATGATGATGATGGATGATGGATGATGATGGAATCAAAGAAGTATCCCAAAGAGGAAATATTACAGTGAAGGGTAACTTCACCTGCCCTCACCGAGACTGGCTACATATGTCTTCCAGTCATGACACAAAGTTAAAAATTCCAGATACTGTAAATGACTGTGGCATAGAACAGTTGGTCTTGGAACCAGCTAGCAGGATGGTGACCTGTGTAGCAAATACTCCAACTTCTGTATCCATGCTTGTTTGTTGGTTCCAGAGATACTGGAATCAGTCTGGTTGTGGTATGCTTGATGGGTTGATGATGGGGTCTCACCCATGTCTGTGCCCTGCAGCACCCCAGTGGCCCCTCTGCATGGGCTAAGGGGCTGGGAGAGGGATATACCTTGCAAGCTCCTCTAGAGTCATCTCCATGATACCCTCATGCCAGAGGGTTAGGGTGCTGAGGGAATCCTTTTTTCTAAGCAGTCAGTACATCTCAAGGAGCAGAGGAAGAATTTACAGACAATCCAAGAGATAGATGCCTCTTGAAGTATCTACTCCTCCTCCTCCTCCTCCTCCATGACCTCTTTCCTGCCTGCCAGCTTCAGGCTATTAGAGTTCAGCGGCTGTAAGAAACCTTATTGAGTCCCAGATGGTAGCAGCTGCTCCCTGCCCCACCCACCCCTTGGCTTGAAGGTGGATAGGACCTTCTTAATCAGATAGTGATGATAGGAGCCCTTTGACTTAAACAGATCCCCTACCTTTTCTTTACTTGGCTTTGATGCTCACCTGTTCTTCCCTTGTTTCCACAGAAATGAGCTTGGCACCTTCCCTCTCACACTTTTGTTTTGAATCCATCCATGAGCGTAGCTCAACAGAAAACAGATAAAACGAACTTGAAAATCTAACCCAACCATCGTTCAAGTTTGCAATAAGGATGTCTTTGAGTCAAGCCAGATATGGAGGAAGAAGAGAAAAAGAAAACAAGAAAGGGAATTTAAGGGGAATAATCTTGTATGCCTGTGCAGATTTCAATTATTTTTGTTAACTTCATTTCTGCTGCCACATGAAAACACATATTCATCTAGGAAGCTGAAAAAGATTCAAATAAGAACAACCTTAACTCTTCGACCCCTTCATGATGCCGCAGTAAATACCTGGGTGGGCATAGCTGGAAAAAGGAAGAAGAACCTTTTATTTGAGGGAATAGACAAAAGATGCACATCCCCTCACTAGCCTTATTTGAACCCCAGGAGCCTCACCCACTTGTTTCCACCTGGATACTCAGGGCAGCATCAGGACAGACTTGCAGGTTGGGGAGGGGGAGTAGCTGTGGTTTATCAAAATTCTCTTTCTCTCTCCAGGCTAACTGTCCAGTTGCGAGGGGGGGAGAAGGAGGGGAATCTTGAATGTGTGTTCCTGGCATTGGGCAATTGGGACAGATGAGGGATTCTGCTGTTTTACCACCCGCTTTGCTGCCTAGCAGTCTCCCTGCCTTAGCTAGCAGGATGAATCCAGTGGGCATCCAAATGGCTCTGGAGGATTTTCCAGCTGAACTGACTGGTGCTCCTGCTGAGCTTTGACCAAGCTCTGACACAACTGACTACTACTACTACTACTACACTACTTTATTTATATGCTTTCCCTAGCCACTCTGGGTAACTTCCAACAAAGCCACTTCCGCCTATCGGCAGGAGGTGGCGTTGCGGGCATCACGACCCGAGCATGCGTACAGGGGCTGAGGTTCAGCCCCTGTGCGGTTGGCAGATTCCCCATGCCCTTCCCCGATGGCTGACCAATCCGGTCAGCTAAGGGGAGGGGCCAACAGTCCCTTTAAACAGAGGTGGCGGGAATACTTCCCCCTCTCTTCTCCCTGCTCCCAGCTGCATCGGTTCTTTCCTGCTCAGCTGCATCGTAGAATCATAGAATCATAGAATCATAGAGTTGGAAGAGACCACAAGGGCCATCCAGTCCAACCCCCTGCCAAGCAGGAAATCGGTTCTTTGCTCTTTATTTTCCTTGCTCCTTATTTTGGAGCGCTTTGCCTTCCTTTGATCGAGAGCGCGGCAGCGCTGCTGCGGCCGTCGCCCCGGTGAGCCCCGCGCAATCCCGGCTGCGCTACAGCCTATAGAGACAGGGAAACCCCAGCCCGCTCTCCAGCTGATCGAAAAAGGGAAATCCCGGCTGCGCTACAGCTGATCGAGCCAGGGAAACCCCAGCCCGCTCTCCAGCTGATCGAAAAAGGGAAATCCCGGCCGCGCTACAGCTGATCGAGCCAGGGAAACCCCAGCCCGATCTCCAGCTGATCGCGGACGAAAGCGGGAGCACCAGCGACGAGCGAAGCGGTTTCTGAAAGGAAAAAGCGACCGGACGACCCCAGCGCCCTGCCTAAAAAGCGACCGGATGACCCCAGCGCCCTGCCGAGCCTCCGATCTGCTGTGCTGAGCCGTGCTGACCCTTTCAGTTCCGCGATAGAAAGGAGCGGCGGTTGGTGAGCTGCTCCAGCGCTCGTGCCAGGTTTGAGGGGCCCGGGAGCAAGAGGGGAGAGTGTGTAATTTGGTTGGTTCTTCGCCTGTATTGTCGGCGGCCAGAGGGGAGAGTCTTTATCGTGTGTGTGTTAACTGTGGCCGATCACCGATTACTGGGTTTATTTTGCTCTCTGTGAAGGAAAAAAATTGGGTGCAGGGTCTGTAAAGCATTATAAATAAGAAATAAGTCTTTGCTACAGCGTTGGGCGACTGGATTGGTTCCTGGGGGGGTCTTTGGTCCTTCTGGGGGGCGAAGGTAAATCTTCCAACCCCCTTCTTACGTGTTCCTTTATTTGCTGCTGCAAGCTTTAAGAGCGTCTGTTCCTTTATTTGCTGCCGCAAGCCGAAGAGCGTCTGTATTGGTGTAGGGCGATTCCACTCCCGATAAGGGGGGGGCCTTCAGTCAGGCGGCCAGCTGCCGTTTACGCCGTGTGGGATAATTAATTTAGTAGGGTTGCCTTGTTAAACTTGTTTTGTCTGCTTTCTTCCCGGTGCAAATCTTCCTCATTGTTATTCATCGCCATTTTGAGAGTGGCTGCATGTAGTATATTACTGCGGCCATTTTGAGCGTGGCCACGTGCTTGACTAGGGTAGTCTCTTCACGGCAGCCATTTTGAGAGTGGCCACGTGAGTGAGGCACGGCGGCCATTTGGGGGGCCATTTTGTGTCATTTCTACTGGCCATTTTGAGTGTGGCATCCATTTTGTGTGATTTACAGCAACAATATAAATAATAGATTGGACTGTGATTTGATTCATTGTTCCAGTAGGCTTATTACTTGCCTAGTTAAAGGTTGTAGGTTATAATTGCTGCTAATAAATTCATGATAAATAAAAGTGCTAGACTAGCAATTTGAGGATTGATTAATCGAAACTCCCTCTTGATTTTCATCAGAGTGAGTGAACGCATTTAATCAGCTGCTATTTAATTAAGAGGGTTGCATCAACTGGTTCAATTAAATTACCTGACACAGATGAAATAATTTGGGGATAATTGCTTATTCTCTGTGAACGGAGTTTGGAATCTGCCTAATTTGTGGTGGTTTAATTAAGGCAACAATAACTGCTGTATAATTAAGGATTGCCTACCCAGCCTATTTACAGCAATTTCTGATTAGTCTATTCGGAGACACAATTAATAAGGCCCCAGCAATTTGGTAATTAAATAATTTAAATAGATAAGTAAATAAATAAATAAGAAATTTCAAATAATAGTTAAGTAAATCGAAGAATTTAAATTAATAAATTAATAAATTATATTAGAACTTAAAATACATAAATAAATAAAAAATAAATAATAATAATAATAATAATAATAATAATAAAATACATAAAACGCATGTATTTATTTACACATACACACACATTAGCAAATAAATAACTGTCCCTAAACAGGACTTGGGTTCAATAATGGCTCCCAAGAACAAACAAAGGTCAGGATCTTCCGGGGGATCGAAAAAAGGCGCTAAGGCCAGTGGGTCAGGTGCGCAATCGGTGAGCACAGGCGTTAACGTCCCGAACAATCCCCAAGCTTTGGCGCAATTTTTCTCAGCATTTCAGACTTTTTATCAACAGATGAACCCTTCTGCTGACAGAACAACTCCGGCGGCAGACGACCTGGATTACATTGCGGACACACCATCTACTAGCGACGGGAGGACAGGTCAGGGGTCCCTTGACCTTTCCCTAAATATGTTTTATGTTGTAAATCCATTTTTTCCTTCCTCCATCATATTTTTTACCAAAATCTTAGTCTTATTTAAATTCAATTTAAAACCTGTGACCTGCCCAGAGTCCCATATCTTTTCTAAAACGTTTGATAGAGTATCTTTAAATAAAGGACACTTCCTGGGCAATGTTCTTGAGTGGGTTGTTGTGGACCAGATCTAGGTGCTCTTGGAGGAAATTGATTTTCTACATCCATTTCAATCAGGGTTTACCGTAGGTCTGGTTTTGGCATAATGTCTCACAAAATGTGTGTTTTGGAGCTGACCACCCTTCACTTGTTTTTATGTACAAGTGACACAATTGTTAGTTTCTATAGCCTCTCTCTGTGCTGTTGCAGTCACAAGACTGTATTTACATTCCACAGGTTGTTGATGGGTAGTTGTACTTGTTGTGATATCAGTACAAGCCGAGCTGCGAAGACGCTGAAGCAGCGAGGTCAGCATGACTAAGAGTCATGTTTCACTCTGTGGGAAACACACTGGCCATACCAGCCCCCACACATGTGATGTCATTGTAATGTACGGATGTATTTCTTTACTTTCAGTCCTGCGTCAGGAGATGCAGACGCTTTTACAGACAGCTCTGAATTATGAGCTGCTACGCAGATATATATATTCTGCACTTTATCTACAATAAAGTAGGTTTTAGCCTTACTGGCTGTGCGTGTTGTTTTTCAAGCTGGGAAACAATCGCATATTACCCTTGTGCCCCTGGACTCCAGAAGCCAGAGGGCACGGAAGCTTCGTCCGCCTTGGGGGTCAGTCTCTCAACTTGCCCCCGCGGGAAGTTTTCATAACATTGGTAGCAGAGTTTGGCTGGTTTCCGAAGACATCGGACCTCTGATTGACTTCTGCCTGATGTTTATCTGCCGGCAAAGAAAGCAGCCTTAAACTAGCGTTCTGGAGTTCCGGGGGAGTTTCGTGCTTAAGACGGCCGTATCCCGCTGTGAGAAGACGCGTTAATTGAGCTGTGAGTAACCGGACTGATTTACGAGGCAATAAACCTCAGAAGGCTAGGTTTGTTTGCTTAAATTGCTTTCTGAAGTCAGAGAGTAAAAAGCCTGCTTTATCTTCATAATGGCAAAGGATCAGAAAAGCAGCAGCAGCTCCTTATGTCCTTTGCTCACTGACAAAAATTACCAGACATGGCGAATTAAAATGGAGGCGGTCCTAACAAGGCAAAATTTGCTTGATGTGGTGACTAATGCCCCCCCACTGTTCCCTACGCCTCGATGGCTAAACAGGGACAATCAGGCGAAAGGTGGGTAGCCGTGTTGGTCTGCCATAATGCACACGAAAGCTCATACCAGGAACAAACTCAGTTGGTCTCTAAGGTGCTACTGGAAAGAATTTTTGATTCTGTTTTGAATCAGGCGAAAGCAACCATTGTTTTGCATCTTGACCAATCTCAGTTAATTCACGTGAGAGATTTGGATCACGCTAATGATTTTTGGAATGTTTTGCAAAATGAACATTTAAGGATTGCGGCAGGGAGTTCCATGCTGCATTTCCAACGTCTCACCAACCTTAGACTAAAGGAGGGAGACAATTTGCAGTCGCATCTTAACCACATGAAAGAATTAAGAAGTGAACTCGCACACCGCAACGTCGAATTGAATGAAGACGTGTTTTGTTTCATGGTTTTAAATAGCCTCCATGCCGGTTATAGCGCTATTGCATCGCAGCTAGGTGCCCTGGATGCTCAAAACTTAACCGTGGCCAGAGTCTTCTCAACTTTGCTAAATGAGCAAGATCGTTGTGCTGCTCAAAATGAGGCTAATGGAAGGGGGAGTGAAGCGTCATCAACCCCACCTAGTGTTTCAGTTGAGCATGTGCAAGCTCTTAAAGTCATACGCTGCACAAACTGTGGTCTGAGAGGGCACAGTTTTCAGACCTGCAGAAAGCCCAAGAAAGGATCTCACCAGAGCCAGCGCGCCAGTGGATCTATAGGCAAGACGCAAGCCAACGTCTCCAAAGGGCGCACAGTTGCATTGCTTACACAAGGCGTGCAGGAGCAGTACATTGACATTGACTTAGCGTTTGTTATTGACTCTGCTTGTTCTCACCACATGACATCAAACAAACGTTTGTTTAAGACTTTTAAGAAGCTGGAATCCACCGTGTCGCAGGTGAGTGGAACACACCTGAAATCGACTGGAGTTGGAACTGTTTATCTTCAGAGTCTCCAGCTGATCTATTAGCAACGTTCTATATGTGCCAGAAATTGCCTACAACCTGCTAAGTGTACCGCAGCTTACCGAGAAGGACTGCGAGCTCAGACTACGCAAAGGACTGTGCACAATTTCTAAGGATGGACAAGTTATCCTTACAGCTCAGAAGAACAAAGATGGACTATTCTTACTGTCTTTTGATTCTACTGACTGTTGTTTTGATGTTGTTGATTCTTATTCTTTTGCAGGTGCTGCTAAGTCCAAGGAGACTACCAAACAGCCACGCAGAGAAAAGGTCACAAGATGTTTCCAGCAGGTTTCTGCTGATGTAATAGGACTTTTGCCACAATCTAGAGGCGGAGCTAACTGTTATTTATTGCTGTCTGACCATTTCTCTAAATTCTCTTGGATTTACACTATGAAAAGTCCGCAGCAAGTCTTGGCCAAGTTCACTGAATTTTGTGCTAAGATAGATTTCATGCATGATGGCAAAATTGAATGTTTGTATACTAATCAATTACCAGTGTTTGATTCACAGGAGTTCCAGGACTTCCTAAGTCAACATTGCATTCGGCACAAAGTTGCTGTAAGCCAATCATCATGGAACAAAGATTTGTGTGTTAAAATTAACACAGAATTACGTGAGGGTATGCAGGCGCAATTGCTAAGTGCAAAGCTGTCTGAACAGAATTGGGCTGAAAGCCTATCTGCCTTCACATATGCTTGGGTCAGGAGTATTCCAAAAGGAATGGAATGCTCACCTTATGAGATACTGTTTCACAGAAAACCTTCTGTTAAGCATCTTAAGGTTTTTGGTTCTCAAATGTGGGTGGAATCACTTGAAGGTACAACCATCCAAGGCATCTTTATGGGCTATGAGAAAGGTCAATACAGAGTTCTATTGCCTTCCTCTAACACAGTAATTCTTACTCAGGAGGTAGAACCTACTGTAAAGCCGGAGACACAGATTCTCCAAAGCTTTCCCATTGATGTCAATACATATGAGGATTCTGACTCCAGCAGTAGCAGTGCAAGCTCAACCACGGCTAGTTCCGACACAGGTGACACTGTCATCGAAAGACGGACTCATGCTATGACCAGGCCATCAACAGATGATGATGTGCTAGGATCTTTAGAGCCACTGTTTACAATTGGTAAAGTTTCTCCAAAAAGTCCTGTTCAGGAGAAACTCAGCAAAGAAGATCTACATCTTATGCGTAGATCTGAGAGAGTAACAAAGGGTCAGGCGCCCAAACGCTACTCCAAAGAGTTTGCAATCTCAGCTGTTGCAAATGTAGCTGTAGTTTGCACTCAAGACAGAGACACTCAGGCTCACTTCACAGATGTGAAAAAGCCACAGCAACAGGTTGCAAAGTTCAACACTGTTCTGCCAACACACACAGAGCAAGTGCTCTGGTCCCCTGGAGAGTTGGTTATCAAAGGCTCCAACTGGTAGAACCAGTCTCAGAGAGTTCCAAGGATGGAACAAAGACAACAGATTCATACTGTGTATATGATAACTGTTTGTTTACTTCTCTTAATGATGCCTTACTTTTCGCCGCTCTTTCATTGTCTAATATCGGGGGAGGATGTTGTGATATCAGTACAAGCCGAGCTGCGAAGACGCTGAAGCAGCGAGGTCAGCATGACTCAAGAGTCATGTTTCACTCTGTGGGAAACACACTGGCCATACCAGCCCCCACACATGTGATGTCATTGTAATGTACGGATGTATTTTACTATCAGTCCTGCGTCAGGAGATGCAGACGCTTTTACAGACAGCTCTGAATTATGAGCTGCTACGCAGATATATATTCTGCACTTTATCTACAATAAAGTAGGTTTTAGCCTTACTGGCTTGTGCGTGTTGTTTTTCAAGCTGGGAAACAATCGCATATTACCCTTGTGCCCCTGGACTCCAGAAGCCAGAGGGCACGGAAGCTTCGTCCGCCTTGGGGGTCAGTTTCTCAACTTGCCCCCGCGGGAAGTTTTTCATGACAGTACTTGGACTCCTGGGAACGGATGTGAGCTGTATTCTGTTTCCGCCTGTTGTTTTTCTGTCTCTTCTCGGACTGCTCCCGGAGGAGACATGTTTTCTTTTCTTCTGCCTTCTGGTAGTAATAAATTAGCTCCTAGCAATACCTCATGCCTCATTCCGTCTGCATTTCTTACACTGCACAACTCTGCAAGTGTGCTGGTGTCTGTGCAAGGCACCAGTCATGAGACATCGGGGCAGACAGGCTGAAGACGTTCCTGCGACATGCCCCCCCCCATTCCAACAACAATCTGCATTCATTCCCCTTCTCTGCTTCCGCATCTAAAGCTTTATAAACTATTTTATAATCACTTTAGCTAATATGTATTCATTGCTCTGTGTTTGCCTGCCTTGAGTCTGGACAAAGGATTCAGACCCCTGGATCCAATCACGCCATTCCTTTCTTCTACACAGGGCTGCAATCATGGAGGCCCTGCACTGGCTATTGGACAAAAAAATTTCCTTGGATTTGGGGCTATGCTCAGGACACAGCTTTCAATGATATCAAACAGCTGCACTCCTATGACAGCGTCCTTACCCATTTTGATGAGACCGAGCTCATTGTGCTTGCCTGTCACACCTCCCCATACGGAGTTGGTGCAGTCCTGAGCCAGCAGTTGCCAGATGGGTGAGAGGCCCCCATTGCATTTTACTCCAGAGCTTTGTCATCTATGAAATGCAATTATGCCCAGATTGAAAAGGAGCGGAAGCCCTTGCTATCATGGCAGAAGTGAAGAAGTTCCATGACTACATCTATGGCCACCACTTCATGATCATGAGTGGCCAGATGCCTCTGCTGGGCCTTTTTGCTGTTGATCGGAAGATGCCCCAGATCCTGTCCTCGAGGATGTTAGGTGGTCCATCTTTCTCAATGCATATGACTATGTGCTGCACAACATTCCTGGCAAGAGCCTGGACCACACAGAGGCTCTAAGCTATGTGCCATTACCAGACATAGACGCTGACCCTTTGCCAGCCCACAGTGTGATGCTGCTGGAGACTGCCCCAGCCATCACTCCATGCCATACACTTGGTGAAAGATTGCACCATCTCTCGTGTCCTCAACTGGGTGTTGAGGGGGTGGCCAGTGGGTTGCCTTGATGTAGAATTCTTCCCATTTGTCTCCCAGCAACATGAGCTGTCAGTTCACAAGGGATGCCTTCTGTGGGGAAACTGGGTTGTGATCCCTGCTAAGCTGTGGACCAGAGTGCTGGAGGCTCTCCATGTGAGACACCCAGGCATTGTCCACATGAAAGCTCTGGCCAGTAGCCACATCTTGTGGCCAGGCATTGATTCTGCAGTAGAAGAGTGGGTCCAACACTGCCAGTCCTGACCAGCCATGCCTCAGGTCCCAATGCAACAGTAGGAGATGACACACACACCATGGTCAAGGCTCCACATCAATTTTGCTGGCCCATGTCAAGGTCAGACATTCTTGATCATTGTGGACACCTTGTCAAAGTGGCTTGAGGTGGTGCCGGTCTCAGCGATGACCTCCAGGATCAAACTCTGGGCCCTTCTGTGGCTCTTTCTTCAGCATACCGTACATGGCCTGACAGACACCATCATAGCTGACAATGGCTTACCGTACACGTCAGCCAAGTTCCAGAAGTGCATGACCAACAACCTAATCCAGCATGGAACATCAGCACCGTTGCACCCATCAATGAATGGACGGGCTTAGAGAATGGTGAGGACCACCATGGAATCCCTCACTCAGATTGCCCAGGGGGACTGGAACAAGTGCCTAGTGGATTTACTGCTGCAGCAGCACATCAAACCCTGCATTGCCACAGGTTGAAGCCCAGCAGAGCTCCTCATGAACTGGAAGCTGGCATCACTCCTGGATTGGCTCATAGCTGTCAACATTTCCCCCTTTTTGCAGGGAATTCCCTTATCCTAGCATTGGGAAATAACAGGGAGGGATGACAGCTATGGATTGGCTGCACCCCAATCTTGCATCTGATTGGCCTCCTGGCCGGGGGGCTATAGCACTGCCCAGGTCCTTAACCCTTGATGACCCTGTCTACATCAAGAACTATGGGGATTGTCCTGCCTTGCTCTCGACCACTGTTACCAGGGCACTGGGCCAGGCTCCTACAAGGCTGCCACACCAGATGTTCTGGTCCACTGATGGCATGTGGACCAAACACGCCCCTGTCTAGCTGATGCCCCAGCTCCAGCTCCAGCTCCAGCCACTGCCACCACACCAGAGCACAGGGACAAGGTGAACGATCAGCCTGGCTCACAGACTGATGCAACTGATGAGAACCCTGCGGCCCAGGGTAGGGTTGAGGAATGGGGCCCCAAGACTGCACCACCAGACAGCACAGAGTCAATGACACCAGTGACACCCACGACACCAGCTGCATCTCCATTGGCATCCCTAAGGACCAAAGGCAACAAGCTTCACCACTCTCAGAGGGTGAGGCACTGCCCTCTCCACTTTGATGACTATGTGTGTTGACAGGGATGCAGTTTTGTGCCTAAGAGGGAGGGGTGTTATGTATTCTTTGGTCTGTGATCGCCTGAGTTTGAGTCTGTACTAAGGATTCTGAATCCCTGTGTTTTGATTCAAGACATGATATCCAATCACAGGACATTTCAGGATTTGGGCTATTGCCATTGGCCCCTTAAACTATAAGTTATGATTCTCAGCTTGGGATTTTAGACAGCCAATCATCTTGAGAGTGGGAGTGGTCCAGGACTTCAGAAATGTATATAAGCAGTTGCTTTGCCCCTGTGGTCCAGTTCTGTTAGTTCAATAAAGGTTCTTGCTGTTATCCTATCACTGGATCTTGCTTGGTGGGAACCCACCTAAAATTCATTACCAATGAAGTGTTTCCAGTGAAGGAGAGACCACCTTACAGAACTGTGGAGGGCCCTATTGTGACCTAGCTTTGGCAGTCTGGGTACTTGCTGTGGCACCAAAACTGGCCTGTGGGTAGAGTCCACAAGTATGGTCCACAAGTATTTTATCCCACATGCCAATGAGCCAATTCACTATGTGAGTGGTCTTGAGGGCTTCTTTCTGATGATGGGCTTGTGAAACAGAAGAGAACATTTGCTGTGCACCAGCAATCTCTCTGACCAAGTTTGTGGAAGTTGCCTCGGGTGCGCTGTTCAAGAATCTCTCTCCCATGGATGAATGTAATAAAGGACATATTTTTTAGCTGACCTGTTTTGATTGTCTCTGCTATAGCAAAGTATGACGAAGTCTTTTCATTCCTCACCACAGAAGCCAAATCATTTCAAAAGTTCAGGAGAGCTGAATTGAATACCTCTGATGTTTCCCTAGGGTGGCTGGATGCAAAGGAGGGCAGCTCTCAGCTCTGACTCTAAGAGTTTTCAGCTAGAGGAGGGGCTTTCAGCTGCTGCAGACTAAGGGCAGGTTCCCACTGACTGCAGTATAATTCTTCAGCATCGTAGGGTATCTTACCAATTTCCCTTTGCAGTTCCTCATTTCTGTTGGCAAGATACCGCGCTTCCTCTGATAAGTTTTGAGCTGCGGCGAGTATTTGGAAGTCTAAAAGATTTGAAACAGTTTAAGGCAGGAATTTAAGGCAGTGATCCCCTTCATGGATCACTGCCTTGTCGTGGCGAAGGGGCTTGAATTACTCAGGGAAGCTATGGACAGGTCAAGATGGACAGGTCATAGCGGAGAGTTTGGACCAAACGTGATCCACCTGGAGAAGGAACTGGCAAGCCGCTCCAGTATCCCTGCCAAGAAAACTCCATGGACAAAGACAACAGGCATATAAAAGATATGACGCTGGAAGATGAGCCCCTCAGGTCGGAAGGCGTCCAACATGCTACTGGGGAAGAGCGGAGGACAAGTACAAGTAGATCCAGAGCTGATGAAGCGGCTGGGCCAAAGCCGAAAGGACGCTCAGTTGCGGATATGCCTGGAAGCGAAAGGAAAGTCCAATGCTGTAAAGAAAAGTATTGCATAGGAACCTGGAATGTAAGAACCATGAACCTTGGTAAGCTGGATGTGGTAAAAAATGAGATGGCAAGAATAAACATTGACATCCTAGGCATCAGTGAACTAAAATGGACAGGAATGGGCGAATTCAGTTCGGATGACTATCATATCTACTACTGTGGGCAGGAATCCCGTAAAAGAAATGGAGTGGCCCTCATAGTCAACAAAAGAGTGGCGAAAGCTGTACTGGGATGCAATTTCAAAAATGATAGAATGATCTCGATACGAATCCAAGGCAGTCCTTTTAACATCACAGTAATCCAAGTTTATGCACCAACTACCACTGCTGAAGAAACTGAAATTGACCAATTCTATGAAGACTTACAACACCTTATAGAAATGACACCAAAGAAGGATGTTCTTCTCATTATAGGGGATTGGAATGCTAAAGTAGGGAGTCAAGAGATAAAAGGAACAACTGGCAAGTTTGGCCTTGGAGATCAAAATGAAGCAGGGCAAAGGCTAATAGAGTTCTGTCAAGAGAACAAGCTGGTCATCACAAACACTCTTTTCCAACAACACAAGAGACGACTCTACACATGGACATCACCAGATGGGCAACATCGAAATCAGATTGATTATATTCTCTGCAGCCAAAGATGGAGAAGCTCTATACACTCAGCAAAAACAAGACCTGGAGCTGACTGTGGCTCAGATCATCAGCTTCTTATAGCAAAATTCCAGCTTAAACTGAAGAAAGTAGGAAAAACCACTGGGCCAGTAAGATTCAATCTAAATCAAATTCCTTATGAATACACAGTTGAAGTGAAGAACAGGTTCAAGGATTTAGATTTGGTGGATAGAGTACCTGAAGAACTGTGGATGGAGGCTCGTAACATTATACAGGAGACAGCAACGAAAACCATCCCAATGAAAAAGAAATGCAAGAAAGCAAAGTGGCTGTCCAATGAGGCCTTACAAATAGCGGGGGAGAGAAGACAAGCAAAATGCGAAGGAGATCGTGAAAGATACAGGAAATTGAATGCAGATTTCCAAAGAATAGCAAGGAGAGACAAGAGGGCCTTTCTAAACGAGCAATGCAAAGAAATAGAGGAAAATAACAGAATGGGAAAAACCAGAGATCTGTTCAAGAAAATTGGAGATATGAAAGGAACATTTCGTACAAAGATTACCATAATAAAGGACAAAAGTGGAAAGGACCTAACAGAAGCAGAAGACATCAAGAAGAGGTGGCAAGAATACACAGAGGAATTATACCAGAAAGATATGGAGGTCTCATACACCCCAGGTAGTGTGGTTGCTGACCTTGAGCCAGACATCCTGGAGAGTGAAGTCAAATGGGCCTTAGAAAGCCTTGCTAACAACAAGGCCAGTGGAAGTGATGATATTCCAGCTGAACTATTTAAAATTTTAAAAGATGATGCTGTTAAGGTGCTACACTCAATATGCCAGCAAGTTTGGAAAACTCAGCAGTGGCCAGAGGATTGGAGAAGATCAGTCTACATCCCAATCCCAAAGAAGGGCAGTGCCAAAGAATGCTCCAACTACCGCACAATTGCACTCATCTCACACGCTAGCAAGGTTATGCTTAAAATTCTACAAGGCAGGCTTAAGCAGTATGTGGACCGAGAACTCCCAGAAGTGCAAGCTGGATTTCGAAGGGGCAGAGGAACCAGAGACCAAATTGCAAACATGCGCTGGATTATGGAGAAAGCTAGAGAGTTCCAGAAAAACATCTACTTCTGCTTCATTGACTATGCAAAAGCATTTGACTGTGTCGACCACAGCAAACTATGGCAAGTTCTTAAAGAAATGGGAGTGCCGGATCACCTCATTTGTCTCCTGAGAAATCTCTATGTGGGACAAGAAGCTACAGTTAGAACTGGATATGGAACAACTGATTGGTTCAAAATTGGGAAAGGAGTACGACAAGGCTGTATATTGTCTCCCTGCTTATTTAACTTATATGCAGAATTCATCATGCGAAAGGCTGGACTGGATGAATCCCCAACCGGAATTAAGATTGCCGGAAAAAATATCAACAACCTCAGATATGCTGATGATACTACCTTGATGGCAGAAAGTGAGGAAGAATTAAAGAACCTTTTAATGAGGGTGAAAGAAGAGAGCGCAAAATATGGTCTGAAGCTCAACATCAAAAAAACTAAGATCATGGCCACTGGTCCCATCACCTCCTGGCAAATAGAAGGGGAAGAAATGGAGGCAGTGAGAGATTTCACTTTCTTGGGTTCCATGATCACTGCAGATGGTGACAGCAGTCACGAAATTAGAAGACGCCTGCTTCTTGGGAGAAAAGCAATGACAAACCTAGACAGCATCTTAAAAAGCAAAGACATCACCTTGCCGACAAAGGTCCGTATAGTTAAAGCTATGGTTTTCCCAGTAGTAATGTACGGAAGTGAGAGCTGGACCATAAAGAAGGCTGATCGCCGAAGAATTGATGCTTTTGAATTATGGTGCTGGAGGAGACTCTTGAGAGTCCCATGGACTGCAAGAAGATCAAACCTATCCATTCTCAAAGAAATCAGCCCTGAGTGCTCACTAGAAGGACAGATCCTGAAGTTGAGGCTCCAGTACTTTGGCCACCTCATGAGAAGAGAAGACTCCCTAGAAAAGACCCTGATGTTGGGAAAGATGGAGGGCACAAGGAGAAGGGGACGACAGAGGATGAGATGGTTGGACAGTGTTCTCGAAGCTACTAACATGAGTTTGGCCAAACTGCGAGAGGCAGTGAAGGATAGGCGTGCCTGGCGTGCTCTGGTCCATGGGGTCACGAAGAGGTCGGACACGACTGAACGACTGAACAACAACAACAACAACAACAAAGGCAGGAATATCTGAAATAACAATCTGCAAATATTAAGAAACCATTTCCAAACATTTTGGAACACTCAAGCCTAAAGCAGGAAGCAGAGCTCCAGCGTGGGGTTCTGATGAATATGAGGACAGACTTGATTCTCTGTGGCTGAGATGACCAACGGAAATCCTCAGAAGACCCCCTGCAGCTGGATCTGACCCAAGACCCATGCTGTCGTGCCTTCAGCACATATAAAGATGTATATAGATTGTTGTAATTGCTATGTTAATTGATGCAGCTCCACCTACTGGCCAAGGAAGGATACAGCAACACTTGGTTGTCTTGCTAACAGGAAAGAGTAGTGCATGGTGGGTAAAGAGGCCTCCATTTTGGAGAGCTTGAAGAAGAGGAGGATCCTCACGAGACAGGATTTCTCTGCTGCATGTTCGGAGTTTCTGCTTGTGTGGTTGCATCGTCGGTAAGCCTTGCCTTGCCTTGTAATAATGTAGTGATATTTGAATGGGTGTTTGTTATAGATATATTTAATGAACGTATTTCTATTACCTTTTAGTTTTACCTAAACTAAACTGGAGAACAGGGAGGTTTATCTGCACGTCGAACTGCGCATACGTCACCAGAAAGCAGGGTGGATTTGATTTAAATCAGATTTTTTTTTATTTAAATCGGCCCTGAGCCTTACTGACTAGTGCTTTAAATCGTGATTTAAATCAGTTTGATTTAAATCAAATCCACCCTGCCAGAAAGTGTAGCGAGGGCGTAACACATGCAATCCACTATCCTATTCTCATATTAAAAGTGGCTCATTAAGTATCTCTTATGTTCCCCTCCTATGTCCTCCATTCTGCTGGGAATCACAGGCTCACAAACCAATTCCCCCCTCGAGTCCCACAGTAAAGCCAAATATACAAGGAATACTTTGCAGTTTTCAATTATGCTTTGTGAGATCTAAGAAAATACAGGCACCCATTCTCTTTTTCTGATGAATATTGGGTTGCATTCCACATACAGCTAAGCAGGACGTTATGTCACTGCAAGGATCTCTCCTTGTGCAATGCAATCTTCAGCCCCTTTCCCTCCAATCTGTTCTGAAGTCCCCCCCCCACCCTGGAGAGCAGTTTGGGTGATGGCATGCAGGGAGAAGTGGGGGCAAAGTTCCCTTGTGCAGCGCTAAAATCTAGCACTAGCACAAACATTGCGAATTATAGTGTGATGGGGGAGGAAATCTGCCTTTCTTCCTGCTGAGCAATGAAAAAGTGATAAACTCTGCTGAGTGATGAGTTTCATTGAATATATGCTTTGCTCACTCAATATGAATCCCAAAATGAACTGCAGGAATTGAAGTCTGATTAAATTAAACATGTTCTAGCAAAAGTGAGGATTTGTATATAAAATGCTTACCATCCTTGTCCTTATGGTTTGAATCAATCCCAACAACAAAGCTTCGAATCATATCCATTGCCATTTGAAACTCTGTTCTTTTTTCATTTCCTTCTGATCTAAGAATGACGTAGGGAGAAAAGAAATGAATAAATTGTGTTCTAGCACACTAGTCTGGTGAGCTGAGGGAGGGGATACTTGGTTTCAAACAGATTTTAATATTTAATTTATATTCCTGACTTGTAAGGTGCCCTGGGAGATTAGGGAGAAGGGCAAATAAAAAATCAAATCAACAAAAACATGAATATGACTTCTATTAATATTTTCTGCTCTCAGGCCTTATATTGAGGTTCCCTATGCCTTGATTGTGGCTGCCCTGGTGGTCTGAAGTCCTGTTTCCATTTGACCTGTTGCTTCTGTCATCAGATGGTTGGCCTTCCTTAGAGAGCTTTAGATTTTTGTTTGTCTAGATACACCTGTCCTCTTTGTCCTACACACTTGCATTTGCCAAGCTGCCTCATGCCCTGCCGTATGCTTAAAATATGCAAATTCTTGGATCATTTGTTTCCCCTCCCCCCCAAGCTTTGCTTACTTTGGAGTGCCATTTAAAAATGAATTAGCTAGGCAAAAAGGTCATGAGTTCATCTATCCAGAGCTAATTTTCTAGAAAAAGAGTCACTAGAACTCACCATGAATGCCCCCTTTGTTCTCTTAGAATGGCAATGGCACCCACCTGAGAGGGGCTGGAACAGAGTCTGATGAATTCTGGCTGAAAAAAGCCCTGCGTATATCTCCATCTTTACATAGGCTCTGGACCCACCCACTTTGGCTATGGCCTTATCCTTTGCAGCCTGTCTTCCCCAAGCACTTTCCTTCAAGGGACTGGAGCCCTAGCAGAGGGCAGGGTGGCGAGGAACAGGAATGGGGGTTCTCCCCCAGCAAATGAGGATTAGTTTGGAAAGGAGCAGACAATTGCAACTGGAAAGGGAATTGTCCCGAGTGTCCCAGGGACTCATGTTAGCGTGTGCTTCTGTTCCAAGTGCTGGAACTCACTTATTCAGGGAGAACAAAACAGTGCCATTGCTTTCAGTGGGTGACAGCTGTATCGCCCTCCCTGATATCAAAGAGACATGAAAGGGGTAAATTGGAAGGTGGATCCTGGCATCTATTTTTGGAAATGCTATTGGCATTGAAGCAAAGCCCATGACATTAGTTGCAAAGTATGCAAACTATGTACTTACATAGAAGGAAAAGCAGCAGTGTCATGGCAGTGAGGATGAAAATCTCAAGTACGACAAATCTTTCACCCATTGGAGATGTGATGAAAGCAACCATGTTCTGAAAAGCAGATGCTTGAAGAAAGAAAATTCTGCTTTAGCCATCAGTAGCCAACAGTGTTCTTGAAGCTAGCAACATTAGTTTGATCAAACTGTGGGAGGCAGTGGAAGACAGGAGTGCCTGGTGTCCTCTGGTCCATGGGGTCAAGAAGAGTCAGACACAACTAAACAGCAACTATCCAACATTCCATTGCCACTCCAGGAAAAAGGGTTTCCATATGCTGTGGCAGCCATCAGCCTGAGACAGTCAATTGTTCAAGGGGTGGGCACTTGGGAGGATAAGCAGGTGGAGGGAGGGAGGCGAGATGGCTTGTTGCTTGAAGAAACTTTTCTGACCAATGTCTGGATCAGAAGACAGTAGCCTTTGATACTAAATGACTTTCTGCTCCCCAAACAAATGACAAGATGATCCCTCTGTACACATAATGCCACATACAGAAGCTGAACTGGGCTGGCCATGGGCTCTGTTTTCAATGCTGCTGATGGGACAGCAGACTAACTGAGAAGGTGCAGTGCAGCTTGTGTGGTCTATCCATCTCTACCCACCCCAGCACCTGCTACCTGAGGCAACTGCCTCATTCTGCCTAATGGTGGCGCCATTCCTGACTGCACACATTAAAGGAACACCACAGCCAGCAGCAAAGAGTAGGCTCAACCCTTGGGTTTCAACCCTTAGTGGATTTCTGGCAGCCAAAGAGCCATGTGTGCTTTTCTCTGCACTCCTCCCTGGCACAACATGGCTGGTTCCAATCCCTGCCTCTCTCTCCTTCAACTTCCGTTTCCCATGCATTCCTCTACTTTATGAGAAACCTCATCCCGTATGACTGTGCCGTATACAGACCATCAGTTCCATCTGCTGCTGCTGCTGCTTCTGAATCCTTTTCGGGTGTTGGCGTCTTTATCCTCTTAGTTTTGTCTGTGAAACAACAAGCCATTATAACATGGAGGATTAGAGTATGAACACATTGGTTGGAGTATAAGTCTTTCGTCAAGTATGAGAGTTCACAATGTTCACTTTTGTTGTCCTGTACTTAATCTCCCTATTACAAGAACATAATTTTTAAAGTAGATGCACATGTGGAAATGTAAAAGTTTTGCATTATTATAAAAGAGGCAGGAGGAAATGACTAACAATCGGACCCACAAAGGGGAGGAGGGAAGTCCAGGAGATGCTTTCGAATTGTGTTTTTATATTGTATGTTGACATGTGATTGTAAAATATTACTTTGAAAAACCAAATAAATAAATTTACCCTTCCCCAAAAAGGACTTTGGAGACCACAAGTTGGACCTGAAAAAGAAGCAGATGGAAGCTGTGCGTTTCCCATGCATTCCTCTACTTTATGAGAAACCTCATCCCATCAGATTGTGCTGTATACAGACCATCAGTTATAGTTGCAGGTGGTTCTGCCCCCGCTGATGCTTCCGTTGGGGCGTCTGCCGGTGCTGCAGGGTTTGCGGGTGCTGGCTGCTCCATCCTCTCAGTTTCTTCTGTGAAACAATCTAGAATCTGACAAAAACAAATGAAGCATAAGACTATGAGCATATTAGGCAGAAAGTGGCGTCTATCAATATTAGACCACCGTTTCCCGTAAAGACATTGTTGAGTCCAATATAACTGAAACGTCTTTCTTTTCCTTTTGCTGGATCAATCTCAGTTTTAAACCAAAAGAGATGTTCCATATGGCTTGCATTTTATATATATATATATATATATATATATATATATATATATATGTAATATATCACATTCTTATCTTGCATCCTATTCCCCTCTAAATTCCTGGACATCTAGTTCAGTAAGCATTTGCAAGCAAAAATTATGGATGTGGCTTCTGCACAATACATTACCAGATGTTCACCATTTAATTGATGGTGTGGTATCTATGAGGACGTCAGATGTTCCTGGGTGCAAAATAACAAAAGGGTTGAGACAGGAATGTCCCCCATCACCAGTATTTTTTATTTTAGTTTAAGAGAACTTGGACAGAAATATAAGAGCAGATGAAGAAATAAAAGGGATAACATTAGATTACAAAGCATACAAAGCATTTGCAGATGACCTTGTGGTAACTGTAGAAGACCCTATGGGCCTATACTGAGGGTCTTGGATCAGATTCTCAAGTTTGGAGAAGTAGCAGGTTTTGAACTAAATAAAAGTAAAATGAAAGTATTGGAGAAAAATGTGACAGTATTATAAATAAACAACTTATAATGAGTAATAAAACTTACGATTGAGAAGAAAGTTAAATATTTAGGAGTATGGATAACAGCTAAGAATTTAAATATTTTGAAGGGATCCCTGGACATTTAAGTCCAGTCATCTCGTTTTCAGGCAGAGGGAGCCGGCATTTAGTTTTCTGGGTCATGTGACCAGCATGGCTAAACTGCTTCTGGTGCAATGGAACACCATGACGGAAACCAGAGTACACAGAAACACTGTATACCTTCCCGCCACAGCAGTACCTATTGATCTACTGTGTTTAGTCATTTCCGACTCTTCGTGACCCCTTGGACCAGAGCACACCAGGCACTCCTGTTCTACTCTTCAGACTCTTGATCTACTTGCACTAGTGCTTTTGAACTACAATAATAATAATAATAATAATAATAATAATAATATAATTTTATATTTATACCCCAGCCACTCTGGGCGGCTTCCAACAGAACATTAAATGCAATAATCTATTAAACATTAAAAGCCTCCCTAAAGGTCTGGTAGTTTTTTCCCCTTTAACATCTGGTGGGAGGGCATTCCACAGGGCAGATGCTAGGTTGGCAGGAGCTGGGACAGAGCAACTAGAGTTAATTCAATCATAGGGATTCGAACCACCAACCTTCTGATCAGTGAGCCCAAGAGGCTCAGTGGTTTAGACCACAGCGCTACCAGCATCCCCCTGTTTTTAAGGATAACTATACAAGAGCCTGGAGAGAAATAAAGAAAAGCTTAGAGGTGTGGGGAAGGATGAACTTATTGCTATTGGGAAGGATATCAGTAATTAAAATAATTGTATTGCCAATCAAAATTGAATGCCAATCAGCAATGTAGAACACTTCAAAGAATGGCAATAAGATATTACTAGATTTATCTGGCAGGGAAAGAAGCCAAGATTACAGTAAATATAAATTGCTAATAGATTCTCCTCTTAATGGAAGTAGAATTCCAGTTGAAATTGAAGATGTTTGAGGACATAAGAGAATTACTAACTGACTGATTTCAACACCATCAACTAAATTATATATTCAAGATGGACAAAAAGAATGGCTTTTCTAATGAAATCTCTAAATTTGAAAAAGAGCTGTTGGAGAACAAAACAAATTTGCTCTCAAGAATGTATAAATTAATACTAGAATGGTATACTAAAGATGAACAGGTTAAATCAGTAATGGTACACTGAGTGAAAGATTTTGAGTATAATATACAACTTGCAGCAAGGGAGAACTCAGGGAATTGGAATTTAAAATTCCCGGCATGCTGTACGCTGAAAGAAAATTATATGAAAATGATGTAATTTTGGTATTTAACTCCCAGTAAATTAGCAAAAATGTATAAAACAGGGTCAAATATATGTTGGAAATGTAAGGAAATGTAAGGAAAAAGAAGGCACCTTTTATCATTACAGGACTCCGGTAAGATGTTCACCATTTAATAGATAATGTGGGATCTATTAGGGAAGTTTTTAATGTGTGGTGTTTTATTCTGTTTTTAATCCATTTTAATCCATTGGCAGCCGCCCAGAGTGGCTGGGTAAACCCAGCCAGATGGGCGGGGTATAAATAATAAATTGCTATTATTATTATTGTTGTTGTTGTTGTTGTTGTTGTTGTTATCTATGAGGTCTTCAGATCTCACTCCATCACAGGCATCATGGTCAATCGTTGGGGATGATGGGAGTTGTAGACCAATAACATCTGGAGGGCCACATGCTCCCCATCCTTGAGAAAAGGTATACGCATTTAATTATATAACTACCTCCTGATCATCAAAAAAGATAGAGTACTATATCTGGTCTCAGTTGGATGCATAGAAATACAATTGAATCTAGCAAGACTTTGGAGACTTTGAGTTGAACTTGGAAAAGAACTAGAGGGGAAGCTGTTATTCAGACTCTCCAAGTGTGCCATTTTGTTTTCTTTTTGCAAAGACCCAGCCTGGCATCTGATTCTGTGGCATAAAGAAAGAAAGAAGAGGGCTGTTTTCTAATCCTGTTTCAAAGCCATCTGAGCTAGCAAATTTTCCAAAGACTTTTATTTTCTGGATCATGATCTGGATCTGGGTTGACAAACTGGGCCCATGAATCAGAGCAGGGCACCTATATTGGCAGGGGAAAAAACTGAATGTGGTGTTCCTGGTTTGTAATGTAGCTGTAGCTTTAATATAAGGAACCTGGCTGTTTGAGAAGAAGTGAAAGGAACTTCACAGCTTGGCCAGCTATCACAAACCTGCCTGCATGGGGAAAGGAAGGAGGAACCAGTTGTCTGGGAACAAGGAAAGTAACCTTACTTTGACCAAACCACAGAGATAAAGAATGCAAATGAAGGCTCATGCCCACATGTGTCGACTTCCAGGCCGGATCAAAGGATGGGAACGTAATTACATCATGAATTACATCTGTTGCCAACTTGGCGTAAGACCTTCACTATGGGTCAACACCATGAGTCAACAGTGTGATGCAGCAGCTAAAAAAGCCAATGCAATTCTGGGCTGCATCAATAGGAGTACAGCGTCTAGATCAAGGGAAGTAATAGTACCACTATATTCTGCTCTGGTCAGACCTCACCTGGAATACTGTGTCCAGTTCTGGGCACCACAGTTCAAGAAGGATACTGACAAGCTGGAACGTGTCCAGAAGAGGGCAACCAAAATGGTCAAAGGCCTGGAAACAATGCCTTATGAGGAACGGCTTAGGGAGCTGGGTATGTTTAGCCTGGAGAAGAGAAGGTTAAGGGGTGATATGATAGCCATGTTCAAATATATCAAAGGATGTCATATAGAGGAGGGTGAAAGGTTGTTTTCTGCTGCTCCAGAGAAGCGGACACGGGGCAATGGATTCAAACTACAAGAAAGAAGATTCCACCTAAACATTAGGAAGAACTTCCTGACAGTGAGAGCTGTTCGGCAGTGGAATTTGCTGCCAAGGAGTGTGGTGGAGTCTCCTTCTTTGGAGGTCTTTAAGCAGAGGCTTGACAGCCATCTGTCAGGAATGCTTTGATGGTGTTTCCTGCTTGGCAGGGGGTTGGACTGGATGGCCCTTGTGGTCTCTTCTAACTCTAGGATTCTATGATTCTATGGACTATATAAGGGCCAGCAGCTGAAGGAGACAGGGAGATCTTGATATATTTTTCTATGATCCATGTCACAAATAAGCCTTCCAGATCTCCATTGGCTGGGGAGGCATGAAGAACAGAACCTATCCTATCTGTATTATGATTCTTGTTGCCTAATTGTTGTCTTTTGCTCATTGGTTAGCTTCGTAGTTTATTCCAGATGCTGTTGGCTTTATATCAGACTCTATTTTACATTGCTGATCAATTTATTTGCTAATGTATACTAATTAATAGAAGTTTGTCTCTACCTAAGAGATTATCAGTCCTCCATCCAGTGGAATCCAAATAACCTCTTGCTTGCCTGGTGGTTGCTATTGGCCATTAGGAGGCCATTAGGAGGCCCTGGCAAACAGCACCTGTACACAGTCCTAGAATGTACCACCACTTAGTTTGGTTGGATGACCCTGAGTTCTAGTATTTAAAAGAGAAAAATCATTTGTAGTTCAAAAAAAAAAAAGTTTTTCATTTTCCCTCTTAGTGATCTTTCAGTCCTGAAAGGAGATCCTGCAAATTTCAAAGCTTCTAAGGAAAGTGCTCCACCCATCACACCACTTTCTGTTTGATACCTTGGTGTTGTCATGGAACAATCTTTTCTCTAATTTCTTCTTAAGGTTGTTTCATCCTCCCACTGCTAAGAACCACCACCTTTCTGATGTCAGGCATTCCAGAACTCCTCCCATTTGGACTATACCATTTCCTGATTGGCTGCCCATTGTATCCAATCAGCATTCAACACAAAGCTTAAACCCAGGGAAATGTTTATTTCCGATTTATTATACTACTTAATTTTTCATAGGTTATTAGTTTTATTTTTTATTTAGGCCTGGTACATCCCTCAGAAGAATCCTTACTCCTCATGAACTATTCTAGTAATATTGGAAAGCTTCCTATCTCAACACTTGTACCAGGAAATATGGCAAAGTGCATTAATGTAAATCTTCATTTGCAAAGTTAAAGCACAAAGAAAAGGAACAGAAGCAAATTTCAACATGTTCGGTATACGTTTACAGAATGTATCACCATCAAAACATACCGGTACATGCCACCAGTGCTATTTTTCCAGAAAAAAATGGTACTAGAACTGACCTTGTTTTTACCTACTCTGGGATACAGAAGTTTAAAAAGTCGAATGAAGGGATACATTTCAGAGATACAGTATCCAAGAATAAAGACAAAAATGCATACCCAAGCGTATCAAGTTTTCCTTAAGGTTCAGAGTTTTGTTTTCAGATCAATACATTTGTATCCCCTTTCAGGGAAGATTTGACAGCTAACAGCTTTACCCTATTGTTCTTAAGCGGGAGTGTTATCAGTGTTAACAGTTCTTAATGAGGTGTTTTATTGGCGGTATAATGAGCCTTGCAGAGGGTTCCATTTGGCTGAAGTGGCTCTGCAAGGCTAAAAGGAAGTGATTAAGGAAAAAAGTGGGGGCTGTAGCTTTAATTTGTTGTTGTTCAGTCGTTCAGTCGTGTCCGACTCTTCGTGACCCCATGGACCAGAGCACGCCAGGCACGCCTATCCTCCACTGCCTCTCGCAGTTTGGCCAAACTCATGTTAGTAGCTTCGAGAACACTGTCCAACCATCTCATCCTCTGTCGTCCCCTTCTCCTTGTGCCCTCCATCTTTCCCAACATCAGGGTCTTTTCTAGGGAGTCTTCTCTTCTCATGAGGTGGCCAAAGTACTGGAGCCTCAACTTCAGGATCTGTCCTTCTAGTGAGCACTCAGGGCTGATTTCTTTGAGAATGGATAGGTTTGATCTTCTTGCAGTCCATGGGACTCTCAAGAGTCTCCTCCAGCACCATAATTCAAAAGCATCAATTCTTCAGCGATCAGCCTTCTTTATGGTCCAGCTCTCACTTCCATACATCACTACTGGGAAAACCATAGCTTTAACTATACGGACCTTTGTCGGCAAGGTGATGTCTCTGCTTTTTAAGATGCTGTCTAGGTTTGTCATTGCTTTTCTCCCAAGAAGCAGGCGTCTTCTAATTTTGTGACTGCTGTCACCATCTGCAGTGATCATGGAACCCAAGAAAGTGAAATCTCTCACTGCCTCCATTTCTTCCCCTTCTATTTGCCAGGAGGTGATGGGACCAGTGGCCATGATCTTAGTTTTTTTGATGTTGAGCTTCAGACCATATTTTGCGCTCTCCTCTTTCACCCTCATTAAAAGGTTCTTTAATTCCTCCTCACTTTCTGCCATCAAGGTTGTGTCATCAGCATATCTGAGGTTGTTGATATTTCTTCCGGCAATCTTAATTCCGGTTTGGGATTCATCCAGTCCAGCCTTTCGCATGATGAATTCTGCATATAAGTTAAATAAGCAGGGAGACAATATACAGCCTTGTCATACTCCTTTCCCAATTTTGAACCAATCAGTTGTTCCATATCCAGTTCTAACTGTAGCTTCTTGTCCCACATAGAGATTTCTCAGGAGACAAATGAGGTGATCCGGCACTCCCATTTCTTTAAGAACTTGCCATAGTTTGCTGTGGTCGACACAGTCAAATGCTTTTGTGTAGTCAATGAAGCAGAAGTAGATGTTTTTCTGGAACTCTCTAGCTTTCTCCATAATCCAGCACATGTTTGCAATTTGGTCTCTGGTTCCTCTGCCCCTTCGAAATCCAGCTTGCACTTCTGGGAGTTCTCGGTCCACATACTGCTTAAGCCTGCCTTGTAGAATTTTAAGCATAACCTTGCTAGCGTGTGAAATGAGTGCAATTGTGCGGTAGTTGGAGCATTCTTTGGCACTGCCCTTCTTTGGGATTGGGATGTAGACTGATCTTCTCCAATCCTCTGGCCACTGCTGAGTTTTCCAAACTTTAATAGGCACAGTGATTTTCTCCCCTCCTGCTGCCTCTCTGTAAAGCAAGCAGAGAGAGCTTCTGGGCTCCTTTACCAGTACTTCTTTCTCCGGAGTTCCAGCATCGCAGCTTCACCAACAGGCACCCACTAATGTTAGTTCTTCCTCTCTTTTCCTTCCTTCCTTCCCTCCCTCCCTCTTCCAACTTAAATAAAATATTGGGGGGTGGGCAGGTAAGCCCCACCTCACATGCCCATCAACATTACATACGGTCGTTTAGTACAACATTTTATTCAGAATATTGTTTCCCTGTTTTCCTTCTCTAAAAACTAAGCGCGTCTTGTGGTCCGGAGCGTCCTATGGAGCGAAAAATACGGTGCATGCCACCAGTGCTATTTTTCCAGAAAAAAAATGGTAGTAGAACTGACCTTGAACACTTCCCTTCCTCTCTTATAATTGTGTCCACCTGAGAGGTGTCAGAACTGAGTTCAAGTGAGTTCCAGATGGAAAAAGCCCTGTATGCAACTGACCTTCAACACAGGGTAACTCATAGAGAACTCTATTTGGACGGAAAGATAGAACTCTATTTGGATGGAAAGATAGATCTGCACAAACTCTGAATTGGACTAACATGAGTTTGGCCAAACTGCGAGAGGCAGTGAAGGATAGGCGTGCCTGGTGTGCTCTGGTCCATGGGGTCACGAAGAGTCGCACACGACTGAACGACTGAACAACAACAAGCTTCATATGCTAGAAACACCTCATAACTATGTACACATGTTTCTCTTGTTGTTCGTTGTGTTTTTGTATGAGCCTCTTGGGCTTGCTGATCAGAAGGTCAGCAGTTTGAATCCCTGTGATGGGGTGAGTTCCCATTGCTGTGTCCCAGCTCCTGCCATCATAGCATTTCGAAATCATGCCAGTGCAAGTAGATAATTAGGTAACACTGTGGCTGGAAGGTAAACGGCGTTTCTGTGTGCTCTGGCACTCGTCACAGTCCTCCGTGCGCCAGTAGCAGTTTAGTCATGCTGGCCACATGACCTGGAAAACTGTGGACCTACGCTGGCTCCATCAGCGTGAAAGTGAGATGACCTCCACAACCCCATAGTCGCCTTTGACTGGACTTAGCCATCCAGGGGTCCCTTACCTTTTTTTTACCTACCAATAAAAATATTGTTCAAAAATGATTTCTGTCGTTTATATCCTGTCTTTTTGTATAAAGATATGAGAATCATATAACACTGGCCCTAAAGGATTTCCAGTGCCTCCCCAGTACATTTGTGAGCACAATTCAAGCTGTTCTTGCTGTCCTTTAACAGATTTGGCCCTGTATATCCGAAGCAGCATCTTTACCCCCATCGTCCAGCCCAGACACTGAGGTCCAGCTCTGAAGGTCTTCTGGCTGCTCCTTCACTGTAAGAAGTGAGGTTACAGCAAACCAGGCAGAAGGCCTTCTTGACAATAGTACCTTCCCTGGGGAAGACCCTCCCATATTATATCAATGAGATTAAGAACTACAAAACTTTTAGAAGACATCCTGTATCGGGAAGTTTTAAACACTTGACTTTTATTATATTTTTATATTCTGCTGGAAGCCACCCAGAGTTGCGGGGAAAAATAATAATAATAATAATAATAATCATCATTAAACACTCATCTAGCAGTAAATGTAATAGTGTTTGTTCTGTCCATTAATTTTAGACATAAGCTTAAACATTCAGTGTTCAAACATATTACTTTATGTAACCACTGAGAAAATTGAGTGGCTGGTATAACAAGGTCTTGATTTTGGACATTAAAATCCTTAAAGAAAGGGGTCTATATTTCTTCGAAGATGTCTGTTTGTGTTATGTCTCAGGCGCTGCCCTATCCCAGATATTATTTTCCCGTACGTTCAGGGGTATTTCAGTCTGGTTCTTCCATTGTTGAGCTATTGTGCTGCGGTCAGTAAGAAGCCTACTAGTTCTCTGTGGTACAGAAGGGTTGCCATATATTGAACACATTTGCTGACAAGTTAGGAAATTGTCCTAATCCCAGATGTTTGGGGTCCCATTAAACTCAGTGGAATTTACTTGTGAGTAAACATGTATGAGCAGGTGAGAGCTACATTGCACTTGTATATGATTTGATGAAGAGCTTCTTGTAGATTCACAGAGCAATTCAACACATATCTATTCCATGTAAGGCACATTGAATTTAATGAGATTTGCTCCTGGGTCTGCAGCCTAAGGCACTCTGTTATCTAATAGTACCTCAAGACTGAATCATGGTTCTGAAATGAAATGAAACCTGGAACCTACTTAAAAGTACCTGCTCATTCATAAAACTTTATGGTTCGCCTTCCAGCAGCCCATCAGACTTGGCTGCCTCACTGAGCGCTAGTAAGGTTAACCTGACAGCACCAACAGCAGCAGGCTCCACTGGGGGTGAATCAAATACCCCTTCACCAAACAAGCACTGCAAGTTAATGTGTGGTGGGCGAGACTCCCCTGAAACAGCCTTGGCTATTCTGCCTTGGCTATTGGGCACTGGATGAAGCATCTGGTGCAGAGAAAGAGCTCCCTTAACTTCTCTGCTTGCAGCTGCTGGGAAACGTAGGAGGGTGGCAACATGAAACAAAAGATTGTAGCCGTCTCTGCTTCTGTCCCTGCTCAGTTCCCATGTAAGGTCCCAGGGAGCCAGTAGAGAGAGAGATGGTTCTGGCAGGGTTGTAGGACGGGGGTGCATTCGTCTCGCCTTGTGCATGCACACTCTCTGGCTGGAAAGGAAAGCTCCCGGACACACCCCTTCCTGGTACACATCTGTTCTATGTCACACTCCTGGAATGGCTGTTCCCAAGCGCAAGTGTGCTCCTTTGGAGCTTGTCTTGGTACTAAAAAAAAAGAAAACCCCTGGAAATGGATGGGGGTGTAGACCCTGAAAAACAGGACCTTCCCGGGAATCCCAGATGTATGGCAATCCACTCCTACATGGATCAATGCGTTGTCGTGGCGATTGGGCTTGAATAACTCAGGGAAGCTATGAGCTATGCCATGCAGGGCCCACCCAAGATGGACAGGTCATAGCGGAGAGTTTAGACTAAATGTGATCCACCTGGAAAAGGAACTGGCAAGCCACTCCAGTATTCCTGACAAGAAAACTCCATGGACAAAGACAATGGGCATAATTATGGTGCTGGAGGAGACTCTTGAGAGTCCCACAGACTGCAAAAAGATCAAACTTATCCATCCTTAAAGAAATCAGCCCTGAGTGCTCACTGGAAGGGCAGATCCTGAAGTTGAGGCTCCAGTACTTTGGCCACCTCATGAGAAGAGAAGACTCCCTGGAAAAGACCCTGATGTTGGGAAAGATGGAGGGCACAAGGAGAAGGGGACGACAGAGGATGAGATGGTTGGACAGTGTTCTCGAAGCTACTAACATGAGTTTGGCCAAACTGCGGGAGGCAGTGGAGGATAGGGGTGCCTGGCGTGCTCTGGTCCATGGGGTCATGAAGAGTCGGACACGACTGAACAACTGAATAACAACAAATGGCTTTTGTTGTATGTGTCTTTTGCCAGTGTGGTGTAGTGGTTAAGAGCGGTAGACATGTAATTTGGTGAACCAGGTTCACGTCTCCACTCCTCCACATGCAGCTGCTGGGTAACCTTGGGCTAGTCACACTTCTTTGAAGTCTCTCAGTGGGGGAGGAAGGGAAAGGAGAATGTTAGCTGCTTTGAGACTCCTTCGGGTAGTGATAAAGCGGGATATCAAATCCAAACTCCTCCTCTCTTCTTCTTCTTCTTCTTCTTCTTCTTCTTCTTCTTCTTCTTCTTCTTCCTTCTTCCAGTTGATGTTTGTATCGAAAAAATGATTAAATAATTTTTTTAAAAAAGAAAACAAATATTGGTATGCATTGCAAATAAATGCATTAAACAGAAAGCAGACTATGATTGGACCCTTCGTTCTTTATTTTTGTAGCCATCTACGTCTGAGATTGCAGAATAAGGTCTTTTCAAGGCGATTTCTTGGTTTTGTTTTTGTGTAGAGATCATGGGATCCAATTACTTTCATCTCAAGCTGTCTCCTTAGAGCCAAGCATCATCAGGCACCTTCTTACAAATATACGTAAAACGGTCCAGACAGTTTTTGTGCTCCCAGCAATGCAGGCCTGAGCAGTCATGCTTAATTGAAACACAGTGTTTTGGGTCATCGGGTTCTGGATCCTTACCACCCAGAAATAACCTGAAAAGAAAAGAAAGAGCAGCACTGATCAATCAAGGGTGGATATCTACTTCTTCACCCACTCCCCGTGCCTTCTACCATTAAAAAGATGTTCAGCTCATTCTCTCTTAACATCCACCCACAATAGGGATGGATTTTTCTCCCCATATTTTAGAATTCTAACCTACAACCTTTTCATATGAAGTGATTTCTCATAGGAAACTACAACAAACAAACAAACAAACAAACAAATAAATGAGGGTGTCAATTTGGAAGGCTCTTTTCTTTTCATATGAAGTGATTTCTCATAGGAAAATACAAAAAAGGGAGGGTTTCACTTTGGAAGGCTCAGTGGTACACACAAGAACTTTCAGTCAATTTATTTTGGGGAGTATCCAATGGAGTTCTTCTGCTATTGCCAGGATTTCCATTTCTGCAACAGAACTGCCCCCCTCCTCTCCATATGCACCCACATCTTCCTCAGATCTGCTCTGTACCATTGTGGGTGTTGGAGAGAGAGTTTTGAAAGAGAGATCCTTACTCTCTCATAGCAGAGTTAGCACATTAGTGATTGTTCTGAGCATATTAAAACTTTGCTAGATTTGCATCCACCTTCATCCACCTCCTCTCACCTCCATCACTCACCCCATGCATGAGGATAGCAGGGACACTATACAGAAACAAAAATAGCTAAGTCTACAACTGAAATACAAAATATAATCTATAATCACAAAGCCATTAGAGAGTTTATTGAAGTGATATGATATCCCTCACAGATATATCTTATCTAAATATTACATGGTTGTTCTAAGTACAGGGGTTATAGCAAGGTAAATTGGTACCTGGTGGCAAAAAAAATAATTGTCAACCCCCCCCCCACCCGACGTGTAGGAAGGTCAGGTGGTAGCCGGTGTGGAAAATTTCTTGTCACACCCCCATTGATTCCCCCTGCAAAAATGGTTTTATGTTATTTCATATTTTCTTACAAAGGAATAATAACAAGTAATAATAATAAAAAAACTTTTATTTATATCCCGCCCTCCCCGGCCAAAGTCGGGCTCAGGGTGGCTAACATCAGATACATAACATTGGTATAAAATCAAACAATAATTAAATTACCTCCTAAAAACATCTCAAAATCAAATTAAAGTCTAATTAGATGGCTTTCCACAGGGTTAGGGTTGGGAACAGTAAGTGCTCCACTGAACTGAAATTTCAGCCTTCACGACATAGCTGCAGGGAACCAGGCAGAGGGCCTTCTCGGTAGTGGCGCCTGCCCTGTGGAACGCCCTCCCATCAGAGGTCAAAGAGATAAACAACTACCTGACATTTAGAAAATACCTGAAGGCAGTCCTGTTTAGGGAAGTTTTAAATTTGTGATATTCTAATGTATTTTAATATTTGTTGGAAGCCGCCCAGAGTGGCCGGGGAGACCCAGCCAGATGGGTACAAATAAATTATTATTATTATTATTATTATTATTATTATTATTATTATTATTATTAAAACAGCCAAGTAAACAGCTATTTTGGTGGAAGGAGGATTAAGATATTAACTGATATTACCTGAATTTTGCCACTCCCGTTCCGTGCAGCCATTTCCAATCCTTTCCCTCTTTCCTGACTCCCATCCAAAAATTCTGTTTACGTTTAGTTACTTCCTGGTTCACAAATATCTAGGGTAGGGGTGGGGAGAGAAAACAAATAAAATATTTTAAGACAATGTCCCTTTTTCTGGGAGAATACTGTATAGCCCTTTAGAGAAATTCAACAGGAATAAAACAAACACATTTCAAAAGGAGCAAGCGTCACATTTGAAGACCCAATCCACATTTTTGGGAGAAGCAGTGATCAAAACTATACATTGTATTCCCACCACCAATAATAATTTTGTACAGTGGAGGTGGTATTGTCCCCCTGATCAAAATTATGATGGTGGTGATGATGATGATGATGATGATGATGATGATGGAATCAAGGAAGCATCCCAAAGAGGAAATATTGTACTGAAGGGTAACTTCTCCTGCCCTCACCGAAACTTGCTGCATATGTCTTCCAGTCATGACACAGAGTTAAAATTTCCAGATACTGTAAATGACTGTGGCATAGAACAGTTGGTCTTGAAACCATCTAGTGGGACAATGACCCTGTGTAGCAAATACTCCAATTTCGCTTTGTTGGTTAGTTCCAGAGAGACTGGAATCAGTCTGGTTGTGGTGTGCTTGATGGGTTGATGATGGGGTCTCACCCATGTCTGGGCACTGCAGCACCCCAGTAGCCCATCTGCCTGGTCTAAGGGGCTGGGAGAGGGATATACCTTGCAAACTCCTCTAGAGTCATCTCCATGATACTCTCATGTCTTAGGGTTAGGGTGGTGAGGGAAGCCTTTTTTCTAAGCACTCGATACATCTCAAAGAGCAGAGGAAGAATTTACAGGCAATCCAGGGGATAGATGACTCTCAAGTATCTACTCCACATCCTCCTCCAAGACCTCCTTCCTGACTGCCAGCTTCCGGCTATTAGAGTTCAGCAGCTCCAAGAAACCTTATTGAGTCCCAGATGGTAGCAGCTGTTCCCTGGCACTCCCAGCCCTTGGATTGACTGTTGAAATTGCTGTCTTGGTTGCATACAAGTAGTTGTAACCTTCTTAAATGGATAGTGATGATAGGAGCCCTTTGGATCAAGAAGCTCCCTTACCTTTCCTATACTTAGCTTTGATGCTCACCTGTTCTTGATATGTATCCACAGTCAGGAGTTTGGAATTTAGCTCCTCACATTTTTTTTTGGAATCCACCCATGAGCGTAGGTCACGAGAATAGAAATAGAAGGGAATGGTGATATAAAAGCCAACCATCATTCAAGTGTCCAATAATGGTGTCTTTGAGTCAAGCCAGATATGGAGGAGAAAAAGAAAACAAGATAGGGAATGTAACGGGAACCACCTTGTATGTCTGTGCAGATTTCAATTTTTTTTGTTAAGTTTATTTCTGTGGCCACATAATAACATATATTCATCTAGGAAGCTCAGAAAGATTAAAACAAGAAAAAGCATTAACTCTTCAACCCATGCTGATGCTGCAGTAAATGGGTGGGCATAGCTATAGCAAGGAGTGCAGTCAAGAACCTCACCTACTTGTTTCCACCTGGATACTTAGGGCAGCATCAGGGCAGACTTGAAGTTTGGAGAGGGGGAGTAGCTGTGGTTTATCAAAATTCTCTCTCTCTCTCTAGGCTCTCTGTCTTGTTGCGGAAGGGGAGGGAGGGGAATCTAGAGTGTGTGTTCCTGGAATTGGACAATTGGGACAGATGAGGGATTCTGCTAGTTTACCACCCATTTGCTGCCCAGAAGTCTCCCTGCCTGAGCTGACAGGATGGATCCAGTGGGCTTCCAAATGGCTCGGGGGATATTCCAGCTGATCTGACTGGTGCTCCTGCCGAGCTACGGCCGAGCTCTGGAACAACCGAATAATAATAATAATAATAATAATAATAATAATAATAATAATAATAATAATATTTTATTGATATGCTGCCCATCTGACTGGGTTTAAACCAGCCACTCTGGGCAACTTCCAACAATTAAAACACAACTGGACACCAACCATTAAAAACTTCCCTGAACAGAGCTGCCTTCAGATGTCTTCTGGAAAAAAAGATTGTTGTTTTTTTACTTGACATCTTGTGGAAGGGAGTGCCACAGGGTGGGCGCAACTGCCCAATGGCTTGGCCCATTGACACGGTTGGCCCTGAACACCCTCTCCCCCTTCATGCAGCCTGTTTGGTCCCCTGGTATACTGCAGAGGTGAGGGCAAAAAAGAAGCTGGGAGATGGCTTGAACGCAATTAGAGGAAAAATCTGGTTGAATGCATTCAACCGCTGCTGAGGGCTCATCCTCGAGCCTACCAAGTGGCAGTGAAGGATACAAAGAAGGCCTGCTTTCCTTCCTCCATTGTGCCATCCAGCAGAGCTTTCCAGGGTAGCACAGGGCCTGCTGCAGTCTGGCCCGAAGGAGATGATAGAAGTGAAAGCAGCTTTCTGTGACTTGTTTGCAAAGCATTTTGAGGATAAAATTGTTTGCATCTTGACTCTATTATAACAGATGAATTTTGAAGGGTGTCCACAGCAGAGCCTGTTTCCATTGTGTTGGGTGTGTTTCAGTCAGTAAGGTTCAAGAATGCGGCCAAGGTGCTTGGATCGGTCAGGACAACCACTTGCGCTCCGGCCCCTGCCCCTTGTGGCTGATACAAACTAGCAGGGAAGGGACAGCTGGCTGGACTAGAAAGGTGATTACTGCCTCTTTATAAGAGTGGTTGGTCCCAGCCTGCTTGAAGGAGGCAGTGCTAAAACTTCTCCTTAAGAAACCTTCCCTGGGCTCAGAAAAGTACAAGAGACGTAATACACATTCATTCCCATTCTTTGCTTTTGCATCTAAAGCTTTATAGACAATTTTATAGTCACTTTAACTATTAAGTACTCAGTGGCCAAGGGGTCAAATCACTATGTGAGCAGGCTTGAGGGCTTCTGATGATGGGCTTCTGAAACAGAAGAGAGATTTTGCTGTTGCACGAATCACCCCACTGCCCAGCAGTCACTCTCATCAAGTTTGCGGAAGTTGCCTCGGATGTGCTATTTCAGAATCCCTCTCCCATGGGTGAATATAATAAAGGAAAGGTCTTTTAGCTGACCTGTTTTTATTTTCGATGTTATAGAAAAGAATGGCAAAGTCTTTTCTTTCCCCATCATAAAAGCTAAATCAATTCAAAAGTTCAGGAGAGCTGAATTGAATATCTCTGATGTTTCCCTAGGGTGGCTGGATGCAAAGGAGGGCAGCTCTCAGCTCTGGCTCTAAGAGTTTTCAGCTAGAGGAGGGGCATTCAGCTGGTGCAGACAAAGGGCAGGTTCCCACTGACTGCAGTATAATTCTTCAGCATCGTAGGGTATCTTACCAATTTCCCTTTGCAGTTCCTCATTTATGTTGGCAAGATACCGCGCTTCCTCTGATACGTTTAGAGCTACATCGAGTATTTGGAAGTCTAAAAGATTTGAAACAGTTCAAAGTAAAAGAGTATCTGAAATAACAATCTGCAAATATGAGAAACCATTTTCAAACATTTTAAAACACTCTAGCCTGAAACAGGAAGCAGAGCTCCAGAATGGGGTTCTGATGAATATGAGGGCAGACTTGATTCTCTGTGGCTGAGATCACAAATGGAAAGCCTCAGAAGACCCCTGCAGCTGGATCAGACCAAAGACCCATGCAATCCACTATCCTATGCTCATATTAAAAGTGGCTCATTAAGTATCTCCCATGTTCCCCTCCTAACTCCTTCTTTTCTACTGGGAATCACAGGGTCACAAACGAATTCCGCCTCGAGTACTACAGTAAAGTCAAATATTCAAAGAATACTTTGCGGTTTTCAATTATGCTTTGGGAGATATAAAAAATACAGGCACCCAAAGTTTCCCCCCACCCTGGAGAGTAGTTTTGGTGATGGCATGCAGGGAGAAGTGGGGGCAAAGTTCCTTTGTGCTAGTGCTAGAATCTTGCACTAACACAAACATGGTGAATTACAGTGTGATGGGGGAGGACAGCATTTCTAGTGGGGAGGTGAAAATCACAACTGTCTGCTTCTCTTCCTGCTGAGCAATGAAACGTGAGGAGTTTCATTGAATATATGTATTGCTCACACTATATGATTCCCAAATTGAACAAATGCTTACCGTCCTTGACTTCATGAATTGTATCCATCCCAACAACATAGGTTCGGATCATGTCCATTGCCATTTTAAACTCATCTCTTTTTTTAACTTCCCTTTGATCTAAGGAGGAGGTAGGTAGAAAAGAATAAATTATGTTCTGGCACCCTGGTCTGGTGAGCTGGGGGAGGGGATACTTGCTTTCAAACTGCTTTTAATATTGAATTTAAATTGCTGACTTTTAACGCAAGTAAGAAATCAAATCAACAAAACCTAATGGCCCATGAATAGCAACTGTTTTTTAGCCTGATGGTACCACTGATTATACTTCTATATCTCCTGCCCGAGGGTAGAAGATTAAAGAGGTGCTGGCCGGGGTGTGAATCATCCCTGAGAATTTTTCTCGCTCTCCTAAGGCAATGATCCCTTGCGATGTCATCTAGCGGGCTTAGGGGACAGCCCATGATATCATGTGCTGTGTTCACCACCCTCTGTAAAGACTTTCTGTCCGTGGCTGTCAAGCCAACGTACCACACTGTGATACAATATGAGAGGACACTTTCTATTGTGGACTGGTAGAAGGAGGTCATCAATTGCTGTGTAACATTGATCTTCCACAACACACTGAGGAAGTGGAGTCTCTTTTGGGCCTTCCTAACCACCTGAGTTATATTGTTTTTCCAAGTGAGGTCTTCACTTAGGTAAACTCCTAGGAATTTAAATAAAGACACTCTCTCCACACAACCCCCCCCCCGATATGCAAGGGGGCTAGTTCCCTTCTCTTCCTCCAAACTTCCTCCCTACACACTGATTCATCTGCACCTGTAAATAGACCCATTATGATAGTATCATCTGAAAACTTAACATCTACAGTCAATGGATCAGATGAAAAACAGTCATATGTATACAATGAGTACAGGTAGGGACTTGGTTGCAGCTGCCCTGGTGGTCTGACGTCCCTGTTTCCATTTGGCCTGTTACTTTTGTCATCAGATGGTTGGCTTTCCTTAAAGGTAAAGGTAAAGGGACCCCTGACCATTAGGTCAAGTCATGTCCGACTCTGGGGTTGCGGCGCTCATCTCGCGTTACTGGCCGAGGGAGCTGGCATACAGCTTCCGGGTCATGTGGCCAGAATGACAAAGCCGCTTCTGGTGAACCAGAGCAGTGCACGGTAACTCCGTTTACCTTCCCGCCAGATCGGTACCTATTTATCTACTTGCACTTTGACGTGCTTTCTAACTGCTAGGTGGGCAGCAGCTGGGACCGAACAACAGGAGCTCACCCCATCACAGGGATTGGAACCACCAACCTTCTGATTAGCAAGCCCCGAGGTCAGTGGTTTAACCCACAGGGCCACCTGCGTCCCTTGGCCCTCCTTAGAGAGCTGCAATTTTTTGGTTGTCTCAATACACCTGTCCTCTTTGTCCTATGGACTTGCATTTGCCAGGCTGCCTCATGCTGTGCCTCATGCTTAAAATATGCAAATTCTTGGATCATTTGATTCCCGCCCCTGAGCTTTGCTTACTTTCGCGTGCCCTTTAAAAAGGAATTAGGTGTGCATATAGGGCAAGGGCTCATCTATCCAGTGCTATTCTTCTAGAAAAAGAGACACTGGAACGCACCATGAATGTCTCCCTTGTTTTCTTAGAATGGCAATGGCGCCTACCTGAGAGGGGCTGGAACAGATCCCTGATGGATTCTGGTTGAAAAAGCCCTGCATATATCACGATATTTAAGTCGGCTAGGCTCTGGACCCACGCACTTTGGCCATGGCCTTATCCTTTGCAGCCTGTTTTCCCCAAGTACTTTCCTTCAAGGGACTGGAGCCCTAGCAGAGGGCAGGGTGGATTGGATCAGGAATGGAGGCTCTCCCACAGCAAATAAGGATTAGTTGGGAAAGGAGCCGAGAGTGGCAACTGGGAAAGGGAATTGCTCAGGGTGTCCCAGGGACTCATGTTAGCCTGTGCTTCTGTTCCAAGTGTTGGGACTCACTTATTCAGGGAGAACCAAACAGTGTCATTGTTCTCAATGGGTGACAACTGTAACTCATCCCCGGAAATCAAAGAGAGATGAAAGGGGTAAATTGGAAGGTGGATCATGCCATCTCTTTTTGGAAATGCTATTGACATTCAAGCAAAGCCCAAGACAGTAGTAGCAAAATACGCCAATTATGTACTTACATAGCACGAAAATCAGCAGTGTCAGCACAGTCAAGGCGATAATCCCAAATATGACAAGGTATTCACCAATGGGAGATTTTATGAAGGTTACAAACTTCTGAAAACCAGATGCTTGAAGAAAGAAAATTCTGCTTTAGCCATCGGTAGCCAACATATCATTGCCACCCCCCATAAAGGATTTTCATACGCTGTGGCAGCCATCAGCCAGAGACATTCAATGGTTCAGTGGGCGGGGATGGGAGGGTAAACAGATGGAGGAAGCAAGGAACGGTGCCTTGCTGCTCGAGGAAACTTTTCTATCTTCTTTCTTTTTAAAAAAGTTTTCATTTCCATTTCCAAGTTTACAGATTTCATTAGTTTTACAATCATTTTAACATTTCAAAGTTTGACTTCCTTCCCCCTCTTTCTGTGGTTCCTTAAATTTGTTTTTTAATATCTGCTGCATATCCCAATTTATTTTACTCGCTCATCTAATTATCTACTTTAAATATATACTCTTATGAAATGAGTTTGTTATCTACGGTAACTTTCACCAGTTTTTGTAGCTGTTTCTCATTTGCTGAGACTTCTGCTTCTTTCCACTTTGGGGCAAGTAGCATTCTTCCTGCTGTAGTAGCATACATAAATAAATTTCCATATCATTTAGGTAGCTCTGTCCCTATAATTCCCAAAAGAAAAGCTGGTAGTGAAGCATTGCCACCTGACCCCACCCCAGTCACCATTCCCCCCTCCACCTCTTAGAACCCCCGTTTCTTCCTAATGCAACACTTATGTCTCAACAAATGAAACTTATCTGTAGAAAATGTAACTCAAAAATAAGAGACATTGCACATACTTTTGTAAACCAAGAAATCTTTAGTAAAAATATATTTACAAAGAAAGAAAAGCTTCTAGGTTTTTTTTTACAAAAGTAATTTTGAACATCCTTTTCAATTAATTGTAAAAGCGAGCCACGAAGGACTGGGCAATGGGCTTTGCAGGCTGGTGAATGCTTCTCTCTGTGAGGGAGTCTTCCCAGACCCGCTGAAAGAGGCGGTTTTTAAACCGCTTCTTAAAAAACCATCTTTAGATGGGGCCAATATGGCCAACTATCACCCAGTCTCAAATCTTCCATTCCTGGGCAAGGTGATTGAGCAGGTGGTTGCTGAACAACTCCAAGTACGCCTGGAGGATGCAGACCATTTGGATCCCTTCCAATCGGGATTCAGGCCTCACCATAGGACTGAAACTGACTTGGTCGCACTGGTCAATGATCTCTGGAGGGCTAGGGACAAAGGTGAGAGCTGTTTCCTAGATCTGCTGGATCTCTCAGTGGTATTTGATACCATCGACCGCAACATCCTTCTGAACAGTCTAGAAAGGCTGGGAGCTGGGGACACTGTCATACAGTGGTTCCGCTGCTCCCTCCTGGGCCGTGTTCTCACGTGTGGCGTGCCTCAGGCTTCCATCCTCTTCCCCATGCTTTTTAACATCTACATGAGGCTGCTGGGAGAGATCATCAGGGGTTTGGGCTGGGTGTTCATCAGTATGCGGATGATACCCAATTCTACCTCTCTTTCAAATCTGAACCAATGAAGGTGGTGCATATCCTGTGTGAGTGCCTGGAGGTGGTTGGAGGCTGGATGGTGGTTAACAGATTGAGGTTCAATACTGACAAGACAGAAGTACTGTTTTGGGGGGACAGGGAGCGGGCAGGTGTGGAGGACTCCCTTGTGCTGAATGAGGTAACTGTGCCTCTGAAGGACCAGGTGTGCAGCCTGGGAGTCATTTTGGACTCACAGCTGTCCATGGAGGCACAGGTCAATTCTGTTTCCAGGGTAGATGGATACCAGCTCCATCTGTTATGCAGTCTGAAATCGTACCTGCCCGTGGACTGTCTTCCCAGAGTGGTGCATGCTCTGGCTATCTCCTGCTTGGACTACTGCAATGCGCTCTAAGTGGGGCTACCTTTGAAGGTGACCCGGAAACTACAACTAATCCAGAATGCGGCAGCTAGACTGATGACTGGGAGTGGCCTCCAATACCACATAACACCGGTCCTGAACATCCTACATTGACTCCCAGTACGTTTCTGGGCAAAAATCAAAGTGTTGGTGCTGACTTTTAAAGCCCTAAATGGCCTTGGCCCACTATACCTGAAGGAGTGCCTCAACTCCCATTGTTCAACCCTGACACTAAGATCCAGCTCTGAGAGCCTTCTGGCGGTTCCCTCACTGGAGAAGCGAAATTACAGGGAACCAGGCAGAGGGCCTTTTCAGTAGTGGCACCCGCCCTTTGGAATACCCTCCCATTAGATGTCAAAGAAATAAACGGAAATATCTGACTTTTGGAAGACATCTGAAGGCAGCCCTGTTTAGGGAAGCTTTGAATATTTGATTAATTATTGTATTTTAATATTTTGTTGGAAGCCGCCCAGAGTGGCTGGGTAAACTCAGCCAATCATCATCATCATCATCATCATTACTTTGTCTCCTATTCCAATAATATTTTATACATTTTAGACAACACTTTTACATTACATTCCAACAGGTTGAGATATTTGTTCCCCAAACCCTCGTATCCTGTCTTTCTTAAATATTCGTTCAGATGATGATATTGCAACCATGTTGTTAATTTACCTATAATTCCTCAAATTACTTTAATTTATACTCTCCTCCCTCTTATTTTAATAAATTTCTATAATTTCTTTGTGGATGTCATGGATCTTGAAAGCTATAACAATAGGTATGACTGGGATGCCTACCTTGGATATAACAAAATTAAATTTATATCATTTGCTGTTACCCATACATCTAAATAGTTAACCTTTCTTTCAATCCTTAAACCGGATACATCTTTTTTCTCATTTGGTGCATTTACAACTATTAACATTCTTTTTCTCTCTCCTTGTGATGTTATGAGTATTATCAATATTCTTCTTTGCTCATCTTTAAATAATTGTTTTGAGACTTCCGGCGGCGACGCCATTGCGGGTGGTCGTGGGCTGCTTCGGCTGCGAAGCGCCCAGTCCATCCCGGGGGTTAGGAGCCCCGCTACCGCAAAGCGGGGCTCCGGTTGGGGTGCGGGAAGAGCGTCCCGCACCCTGGGCTCCCCGGCTGTGCCCGTTGTGGCTCCGAACCCTTCCCTCGCTCCCCCTGTAAAGGGGGAGTGGGGGTGAAGGGACGACGGAGCCGGGCTATAGGGGACATGCCCCAACCGGGATGTAAATGCGGCGACAAAGCCTGTGATGAGCGTCTAAGTTCTACCTGTGTTTAGTCATCTGAAAGAACCCGGTGGTTGTGAGTATTTGCCTGACTTTGCTATTCTTGGAACGACCCGGGGGGAAGAGGAAAGGGAGCCTGCCTCCCTCCCTTCGGAGTGAAAGATAGTAACCAGTTTAAGTGACTGCTGCTACAATAATGGATACAAAGTGCTCGCAATTTGAAAACTGAGACTGCTGAGTTTTCCCTTTGGGGATAAAGTGGGGAGAAAATATCTCCATCTAAAGTTTTGGTCTTCACACTCTGGCTTCAGAAAAAATGGCGATGGAAAATCTGGACTGACGTGGGAAACAATTGAAACAAAAGAAGGAAGAGACAGGAACTGAAATTTGATACCCACCCTCCCTCTCAAAATGCTGAACTTTGTGTTGGAACTTGTTTTGAACTCTGGTTTAAACGATGAAGAATTGGTGGATGTCTTGAAGCTGGAACTGCTTAATTGCAAATTGCAAGTCTTGAGTGGGATTATAAATAAAAAGAGTCAACTTCCCACAGAGGAGGCTTTTCAAAAATTTTACTACAATGGAAGCAAACCTTGGCAAAGAGCTGGAAGGGGTGCTTGAAGGATGTTTGAAATGGCTGGGCGACTCCGGGAAAAGGAACCGGTTTCTGGGGGTGGCAGCCCTGGAACCGGAAAATTTATAATATCCAGACCCCGAGGTGGGAGCTCGGGGGCAAGGGACATGGAATTAAGATTTTTACAAGAAGTAGAAGAATCGTACAAAGAAACGGAGGAGCCCAGGAAGGACGTGAGTGTACCCTGAAGCTTGATGCAAGGTTTGTTGTGACTGTTGCCTGGATCTGTGGACATTTGGGAAAAGAAGACAATTCGAGGAATGGTTCCGGCGAAAGACAGAGAAAGACAATGGACAGAGGGGGTGTGGGGTGAAGTATTAATCGTTAATTTAAATGATCTGTTATGGTATCTGAAATCGGAGTGTGAAGGTTGTTAATTATAAGTTTATAGTGAATAAATAGTGAGATATTGAGATTTATGTTAATAGCAGCATGATAAAGGAAAGAAGAAATAAGTTTAGATTTTTTAAAAAATATTTTGTTAAGATTTATGATAAACTAAGAAGATTAAGATGATTGTTTTATCTTTAACTAAAGTGAATTTTTAGAGAAAAGGTGTTATAAAAAAGAAGATTGATTTAAAACCGAAGGTGAATAGGCAGGGGAAGTCATGTGTCAAGATTTGAAACAAGAATTTTTTTTTTTATCGGATACAAGTAAGAAGAAAAATCCTGGCTTTGTTTGTATTTGTGTTATATATGTTGGTGTGGGAGGGGTTTATGTTGTATTATGAAAAAGGCCAATAAATTCTTATTAAAAAAAAAATAATTGTTTTGGATCTAATTTTGGTTTTATATACGCTACCATGCCTCTTTTCTTTTCTACCATCAGAGGCCACAAAGTCCTTTCCTAACCTTTTATGGATCAGAATTCTTCTGTGATTCATCACAATATGCATTTCCTGAAAGCAAATCACATCCAAATTTATTTTTTTAACCACATGTTCAACTCATTCCTTTTTTATTATTGAGTCCATTTACTTTCCATATTAAGATTATCCATGCCATTTTGCCCTTCATTTATTTATTTCTCTTCTCCCCTTTGTTGATTGTTCTTCATGTCATGGCTCCAAATTAAATGTCTTTCTCCTGCTAATTCTTTTCCGTGTTTTCTCCAGAATTTATCTGCTTCTGTGGGATCTCTACATCTCTGCTTTCTCCCTTTAAATGTAAAGGAGACTCCCACAGGGTATTCACAAGAAAAAGTGATTTTGTTTTATCACGGTGCATCTGTGAGATATTTGTAATTTGCTCTTTTCCATAGCAGTCTCATCGGGATTTCTTTCAAAATTGTTATTCTCTGGTCAGCACTGTGAAGAGTTTTCAAATAGTGCTTGTGTTTTAAATCTCATTGAATTAAAAACAGCAACACCAATCACCCGACTGATTTTTTTGCTTTAGCATATCTTAATTTTACATGAAAAGATTTATCCACTGCCACTCTAACAGTTTCTTCATCCATTTCAATCAAATTGGCAAGTTCTTTTATTATCTTTACACTTAACTCAACCGCCATATCTTCTGGCAAATCTCAAACTAAGAATCAAATCTTTTAGATGTACTTCCAAAACTGTGATCTCATCCAGAGTCTGTTCATAAATCAATTTTATCGCTTCACTTTCCACCCTCATTCTTTCTTGCTCCCTCTTTGTTTTTTCTTACCTCCCCTTGTACTTTCTTAGATGATTCCTCCAAGCTGGATGTGTTCAGCTTTAAATCCTGTACTGTTCTATAATTCTGAACTTTAATGTGACAGTTCTGTAATTTCTGCTGATAAGTTTTGGACTGTCTGTGCATTAAAAGCAGATTTCTGTCCCAGTCTCTGGATACCCTCCCCATCTCTTTTCTCATTTCTAATGAAATTCTTGTCAAATCAGACATTGTGTCCTCTTCTACAATTGAACCTTTTCTCTGACGGTGTTGTGGTTGGGCCTGGAGTTGGTTTCTTGCCTACGTTAGCCATAGCCATAGTATAATGTCACTAGATAGCGATCTTTCCTTTATTATAGGGAAATACTTGAAAAGGTAACAAACAAGATCCTGCAGTTATGTTTTTGGCCGCACTGTGTCACTATATCACTAGATTTCCACCCTTTGTCTCCAGTTAGTATCTAACCCTGTCAGATCCCAATAATAAATCGTAAAAAGGCACAGAGCAAATAACAATAAAAAATAATCCTTTAGTTGTGTGTTACCCAAAAAAATTAAAATCAAAAAATCAAAAAATCAGCAATCCACAAAATAATTCAGATTAAATTCGGTCTCAGTGTCCATCTCCTTTGGGTTATCAAAAGGAGGCAAAGGAAACAAAAATATATACAAAATATGTATTTTTTAAAGGAAAAAAGGAAAAGAAAGGAAAACACAGAATCAAAGTCCCACTTTCCTCTCTTCACAACATTTAAAGATCTTTGCGATATGGCCCACTTGCTGGAAGATATTTATAAAGTCACAAAAATTCTGCATCCAGAGCTTTAGACAAATCCCAAGTTAATCGTCATTCTTCGCCTGGAATGCTTGTAAAAATAATCACTAGCCTGTACTTCTTCTCATTCTCAGTCTTAATTCAGTCCCTGCATATTTTTCCCATGCAGATCAACACCCGCGTGGGGGGGGGTGGATAGACCTTCTCTTTGCCACCCTAGTATGGATGGATCCAATTGCTTTATTGACACTACCTTAAATTCTTTTTCTTGCCTTGTCAAATTGGTCCGAATTCCTTTGTTTGGAGATGTCACCACTTCAATGGAGGCACAAGAGGCAGCTTGCTGTGGGTCTTTGATTGTGCCGTGTGTCTGAGCTCAATCTGGGATCTTTCTCAGCTCCCTACGGAGCTTTGAGAGAATCTAGAGAGCATACTTTGACACCACTGGACCCTTCAGAACCTGAACTTTTCCTTCAGGCTCTTTTTGAGAAGGTGCTTTGCCCGAGCCCCATTCTTTGATTCTCATGGCAATCAGGCTGCTCAGAGCAAGCAATCTCTGTCATCCTCCATTATCCGTATCCAACAGGAAGTGCTGGAGGAAATTTTTCTGATGACTAGCAAATAAAAAGGGTAGCAGGATTAAAGTAAATTCAGCAGTATGTAATTAGAAAGAAAAAAAAACATATGGAGTAAGTTATACTTAAATGGAGTACCTTATATGGAGTAATTAGAATATGCAGTAGCAGGAGGATAATAATTACATACTGGAAGGGGGGAAAGGAAGTTTATGAATAAATGTATTTAGGTGTTTTTCTTTTTGTAAATGTGGAAATGTATATTAGTGTGGCATAGGGAGGAGAGGAGGAGGCAGAGCAAAGAAGGTGATCTTCACCCTCACTTGTCCCAGCCCCCTCGTGGCTCCCATGATACCAGGCAGAGGCTGGGAGGAGTGAAGGCAAGGATCGCCCTCGCATGTCCCAGGCCCCCCTCGACTCCTGGGCTGCCAGGTGGAGTTTGGGAGGAGAGAAGGTGAAGATCCCCTCGCTTATCTCAGCCCCCTCTTGGCTCCTGGTTTCCCGGGCAGGGGTCGGGGCACACATAGGATGCCCATCGATGGTTGGGGATGTTAGCCCCTCAATACTGCAGGGGCTGAGTCTGCTGCCTCGACATATTGACATGGCTGAAGCCCCTTTCACATCTTATACCCAACGCCTCCGGACAAGATACTCCCTCCGTACACATAATTCCACATACAGAAGCTGAACTGGGCTGGCCATGGGCTCTGTTTTCAATGCTGCTGATGGGGCAGCAGACTAACTGAGGAGGTGCAGTGCAGCTTGTGTGGTCTACACATCTCTTCCCACCCCAGCACCTGCTACCTGAGGCAACTGTCTCATTCTGCCTAATGGTGGAGACACTCCTGGCTTGCACACAGTAAAGGAACACCACAGCCAGCAGCAAAGAGTGGGCTGAATCCTGGGGTTTCTGTGGGGCTTTGTGTATCTCTGGCACCCAAAGAGCTGCATAGGCTTTTCTCTGCACTCTTCCCTGGCACAACATGGCTGGTTCCACTTTCTACCTGTCTCCCCATCAACTTCCCTTTCCCGTGGATTCCTCTGCTTTAAGAGAAACCTCATCCCACATGACTGTGTTGTATACAGACCACTTGGTTGTTGTCCTCCCGCTGGAGCTGCAGGCATTGCGGGCGCTGGCTTGGGCCCCATCCTCTCAGTGTTATCTGTGAAACAACAAGCTAGAATCAGACAACGACAAATAATGGAGAATAAGACTCTGAGCACCTTAGGTATACAGCAGCGACTGTCAGTATTAGACAATCCAACATAAAGATGTTGTTGAGTCCAATATAACTGAAACGTCTTTCTTTTCCTTTTGCTGGATCAATCTCAGCTTTAAACCAAAAGAGATGTTCCCTATGGATTCCAAGGCAATTTTTAAAAATTGTTTTAGGTAATATAGCACATTCTCATTTTACAACCTATTCCTCTCTCTTACCTCCTGCACATCTAGCTAATAGGACTCCAATAAGATGTTCACCATTTAATAATAGTGTGGGATCTATGAGGTTTTCAGATGTTCCTGGGTGTCAACTCCCTCCACGACAGGGCCACATCTCTCCCCCCGCCCCCTTAACGGAAGGTATATTCATTTAATTATATAACTACCTCCTGATCATCAGAAAAGATGGAGTACTTGATCCGGTCTCAGTTGGACGCTTATAATTCCAATTCAATCTAACAAGACTTTAGAGACCATGAGTTGGAGCTGGAAAAGAAGCAGAGGGACGCTGTTACCCAGGCTATACAAGTGTGCCATTTTGTTTTCTTTTTGCAAAGACCCAGCCTGACACCTGATGCTGTGGCTTAAAGAAAGAAAGAAGAGGGCTGTTGTCTAATCCCGTTTCGAAGTTATCTGAGCTAGCAGCCCTTGATATGCTAGTAAACGGGTTTCTTCTAGAAATGTATTTTCTGGATCATGATCTGGATCTGGATTTACAACCTGGGACCATGAATCAAAGCAGGGTTCCTGTACACAGCCCTAGAATATACCACCACTCTGTTTCATTGGATGACCCTGGATTCTAGTATTTGAAAGAGAAAAACTATCTGAAGTTTTATAAACTGCTCATCATTTCCCCTCTTAGTGACCTTTTGGCCCTGGAATGAGACCCTGCAAATATCATAGCTTTGTAAGGAAAATATTGCACCCATCAGACTTCTTTCTGTTTGGTTACCTTGGTGTTGTCATGGAACAATCTTTTCTCTCCTTTAATTTCTTCTTAAGGTTGTTTCATCCTCCCACTGGCTAAGAACCACCTCCCTTGTGATGTCAGATATTCCAGAACTCCTCCCATTTAGGCTATACCATTTCCTGATTGGCTGCTCATCATATCCAATCAGCAATCCAGATACACCATAAACCCAGGAAAATGTTTATTTCAGATCTGTTATACTACTTATTTCCCCCCAAAAGTTATTACAGTTTTATTTTTGAACCTTTAAAAACTGATCTAGAAGTACATCTAATAGTCTTTGTTTTATTCCATTTTTGGAAGGTGTATCTTTTTGTAATGCCTCTAATTCACCTCCTGTGTTTGGTGAGACACTCAAGCATTGCTATATCCCAGTTATTATTTTCCCATAGGTTCATGGATAATTCTCTTCTTTTAATAATAATTTTTATTAGTTTGCAATTACAATCCAATAATAGCCTCATTATAACAGTATCAATTTATAATACAATTATTAATACCAATTGTTCAAATACCTAATTATGTAATTTAGATAAAATGGCCCCCATGTGCTAGAATTTGTCATGGACAGGACTTCCCACAGTCAAGATGAGCAGTCTGTGGGCGGGGGGCAGTCAGTCAGAAGAGGCGGAGAAAGACTTGCATTTTTCACAGCCAGCCGAAAGCAGTGGGCTAAAACACCCCTTCTCAGAAGGAGGTGAGAATGTACCTTATCAGCACAGCGAGAGCGGGCTGGATGAAGGTCAATTCTCTGAGGAGCAGCCGTTAGTCACTTTGTAAGAGGAAGGGGTGGCAGCTGACCCTGAGAGTCCTATGGCTCACTGGAGAACAAGGGCCCAAGAATGATGCCAATCAAAGAAGAAGAGGGGGGCCCTTTTGTTTTTCCTGTTGGTGATGTGACTCTAGTTCAGATGCTTCAGTGTCATTTTGATGTATGGATGCCAGTGTGCGGGGCTCTGAGGTTAATGACAGTATGCAATAAATCTTCTTGTAAATGATTTATAAAATGGCAAGTGAGCAACTCGAACTATATCCTTGTTCTTCCTGTGTGTGGCAATTATTCTGTCTGTGGTGTTTCCTTGTGAGGAGTTATGTCATTCTTTTCCCCAGTTGATGCTGTTATCCGTCAAGGCTTGCTTTCCTTCCTCCATCGTGCCATCCAGCAGAGCTTTCCAGGGCCTGCTACACTCTGGCCCAAAGGAGATGGAAGAACTGAAAGCAGCTTTCTGTGACTTGTTTGCAAAGCATTTGGAGGACAGAATTGCTTGCATCTTGACCCTGCTATTACAGCAGATAAATCTCAAAGGGTGTCCGTAGCAGAGCTGGTTTCCATTGTGTTGGGTGTGTTTCAGTCGGTAAGGTTCAAGAATGTGGACAAGGTGCTTGGATCGGTCAGGACAACCACTTGCACTCTGGCCCTTGTGGCTGATAGAAACTAACAGGGAGGGAACAGCTTTTTAAAATTCATCATCTTCCAGATTCCTGAGTCTCCCAGTCACTCTTGCAATTTCAGCATGGTCCAGCTTAGTTTGCCATTCTTCCTTGCTCGGAACTGTTGGTCCTTTCCATCTTTGGCTTGTAGCATTCTTGGAGCTGTTGTCTTTTCTGGTCTTTTGGTATATTGGAACCTGTGATTCCTCACAGAAATGCTTCCTCCTTTTCTTTATATTTCCATCAGATTTTGGAGCTTATTCTATCCATTTTGGAAAACTTAGTAGGAGTTAGATACCACCAATACATCATTTTCATCTAATTTTTTGTCAGCGTACAACATGCTGTGAATTTCAAATCTGTCCTCCATAGCCTCTCCCAATCTGCCATTTGTATGTTATGTCCTAGGTCCTTTGCTCAGTTTGTCATAACCGATTTAACCTGTTTGTCCTTTGTATGCCATTCTAGGAGCAGGCTTATACATTTTGGACAGAGGTTTAGTATTATTTTCTAAAAGGTTCTTTTTGGAATCTTGACATCTCATGGCTAAAAACTCTTTTTGTCTATCTTGAAGATATCGTTCAATTGAAAATACTGTAACCGATCTGTTACTCATTCTCTTATCTCTTCAAAATCTTTTAATTTTAACTGATTTTCTACTTCAGTTAACAGTTATCTATACTTCTTATGTTCACTTTTCTCAAAGATGTTGCTTCCCAAGGGAAAATCCACCAGGGTGGTTTTTTTTTGCTCAAACAGATTTTTATACTTTTCCCATACGCTGAAAATCAATTTTCTTATTACTGTATATGATTCTGTAATGCTTTATGGACCTTTGCTTTTTCATACCATCCAAATTTATTATCATGTCCTTCTAAATCTAGAATGCCTGCACTTTCCAGCGTAATTTATATTTTATCCTTGGTTTCTTCCCCTGCCAGATAAACTGGAAATGTCTTTTTGCCATAGCTCGAAGTATCCGACACTGCCTATTACTGGGCCTGATTGAAATAAAAATAACATCCTTGGCAGTGCATTCATTTTTTCAATGATATTCTTCCCCAAAATTATAAGTTCATTCTTCCCTATATCTCTAAGTCTTTCTTAGACCCCATGGACCAGAGCACGCCAGGCACCCCTATCCTCCACTGCCTCCCGCAGTTTGGCCAAACTCATGCCAGTCGCTTCGAGAACACTGTCCAACCATCTCATCCTCTGTCGTCCCCTTCTCCTTGTGCCCTCCATCTTTCCCAACATCAGGGTCTTTTCCAGGGAGTCTTCTCTTCTCATGAGGTGGCCAAAGTACTGGAGCCTCAACTTCAGGATCTGCCCTTCCAGATCCTTTGTCTTATTTAAATTCAATTTAAAACCAAAGTCCCATATCTTTTCTAAAACTTCTTGGATCTGGGGCCATTCTCAGAATACTGCTTTCAATGCTGTCAAACACATGCACTCCTCTGACAGCGTCCTTACCCATTTTGTTGAGACCAAGCCCATTGTGCTTGCCTGTGATGCCTCTCCATATGGAATTGGCACAGTCCTGAGCCACCAGTTGCTGGGTGGGCGAGAAGCTCCCAATGCATTCTACTCCAGGACTTTGACATCTACAGAATGCAATTACACCCAAATGAAAATGGGGGCCCTTGCTATAATGGCAGAAGTGAAGAAGTTCCATCACTACATCTATGGGCACCACTTCACAATCATGACTGACCACAAGCCTCTGGTAGGCCTTTGTGCTCCTGCTTGGCAGGCACCCCAGATCCTGTCCCCAAGGATGCTAAGGTGGTCCATCTTTCTCAATGCATATGACTATGTGCCGAACCACCACGCTGGCAAGAGCCTGGGCCACACAGATGCCCTAAGCCACCTGCCATTGCCAAACATAGATACTGATCCATCCACAGCCCACAGTGTGATGCTGCTGGAGACTGTGCCCCAGCCGCTGCTCCATGCCATGGATGTCACCACACACTTGGTGAAGGATTGCACCATCTCCTGTGTCCTCAACTGGGTGTGGAGGGGGTGGCCAGCGGGTTGCCTTGATGCAGAATTCTCCCCATTTGTCTATCCGCAACATAAAATGTCAGTTCACAAGAGATGCCTGCTGTGGGGAAACCGGGTTACGATCCCTGCTAAGCTGTGGACCAGAATTCTGGAGGCTCTCCATGTGACTCACCCAGGCATTGTCCATATGAAGGCTCTGGCGTGGTAAAAAGGACAAGAAACATATGGAAATAAAACAGATTTATTTACACAACTGGAAAGTGTTGTGAAATGATGTATTATAGTTAAGCAACTGGAAAGTATTAAGAAATGAAATTAAGATATTAAATCACACTCGTTGGGGGAAGCAGAGGGGGAGGAGGGAGGGGGGAGATTGGGATATATGTTAATTCTTTTTTTGTGTGTATTTGGAGATTGTTTGAGATTGTTCGGAACTTTATTTATTTGAAGAATTGTAATGTATACATTACAATCACCTCATCCGTCTCCTCAGAAATCTCTATGTGGGACAAGAAGCTACAGTTAGAACTGGATATGGAATAACTGATTGGTTCAAAATTGGGAAAGGAGTACGACAAGGCTGTATATTGTCTCCCTGCTTATTTAACTTATATGCAGAATTCATCATGCGAAAGGCTGGACTGGATGAATCCCAAACCGGAATTAAGATTGCCGGAAAAAATATCAACAACCTCAGATATGCTGATGATACAACCTTGATGGCAGAAAGTGAGGAGGAATTAAAGAACCTTTTAATGAGGGTGAAAGAGGAGAGCGCAAAATATGGTCTGAAGCTCAACATCAAAAAAACTAAGATCATGGCCACTGGTCCCATCACCTCCTGGCAAATAGAAGGGGAAGAAATGGAGGCAGTGAGAGATTTCACTTTCTTGGGTTCCATGATCACTGCAGATGGTGACAGCAGTCACGAAATTAAAAGACGCCTGCTTCTTGGGAGGAAAGCAATGACAAACCTAGACAGCATCTTAAAAAGCAGAGACATCACCTTGCCGACAAAGGTCCGTATAGTTAAAGCTATGGTTTTCCCAGTAGTGATGTATGGAAGTGAGAGCTGGACCATAAAGAAGGCTGATCGCCGAAGAATTGATGCTTTTGAATTATGGTGCTGGAGGAGACTCTTGAGAGTCCCATGGACTGCAAGAAGATCAAACCTATCCATTCTCAAGGAAATCAGCCCTGAGTGCTCACTGGAAGGACAGATCCTGAAGTTGAGGCTCCAGTACTTTGGCCACCTCATGAGAAGAGAAGACTCCCTAGGAAAAGACCCTGATGTTGGGAAAGATGGAGGGCACAAGGAGAAGGGGACGACAGAGGATGAGATGGTTGGACAGTGTTCTCGAAGCTACTAACATGAGTTTGGCCAAACTGCGGGAGGCAGTGGAAGGATAGGCGTGCCTGGCGTGCTCTGGTCCATGGGGTCATGAAGAGTCGGACACGACTGAACAACTGAACAAAATGGATATAAGCTTTCGAAATAAAATTTGTTGGAATTCGGGAAAAAAGAGAATGTTGAGTACCATCATGAAATCCCTCAAGTGGATTGTCCAGGGGGACTGGAACAATTGCCTAGTGGATTTCCTGCTGCAGCAACACATCAAACACTGCATTGCCACAAGTTGAAGTCTAGCAATAACTCCTCGTGAACCAGAAGCTGGCATTACACCTGGATTGGCTGCACCCCAATCTTGCATTTGATCGACCTCTTGGCTGAGAGGCTCCAGCTGCCCTCAGGCCCTGATTACCCTGTCTACATCCAGAACTATGGGGATTGTCCTGCCTTGCTCTCAACCACTGTTACCAGGGCGACTGGGTTAGTCTCCTACAAGGCTGCCACACTGGATCTTCAGGTCCACTGATGGTATGTGGACCAAACATGCCACTGCCTGGCTGATGCCCTATCTCCAGTCACTGCTACCACACCCGAGCACAGGGACAAGGTAAACGATCAGGCCCCAAGACTTCACCACCAGACAGCACAGAGTCAATGACACCAGTGACACCCACGACACCAGCTGCATCTCCATTGGCATCCCTAAGGACCAAAGGCAACAAGCTTCACCACTCTCAGAGGGTGAGGCACTGCCCTCTCCACTTTGATGACTATGTGTGTTGACAGGGATGCAGTTTTGTGCCTAAGAGGGAGGGGTGTTATGTATTCTTTGGTCTGTGATCGCCTGAGTTTGAGTCTGTACTAAGGATTCTGAATCCCTGTGTTTTGATTCAAGACATGATATCCAATCACAGGACATTTCAGGATTTGGGCTATTGCCATTGGCCCCTTAAACTATAAGTTATGATTCTCAGCTTGGGATTTTAGACAGCCAATCATCTTGAGAGTGGGAGTGGTCCAGGACTTCAGAAATGTATATAAGCAGTTGCTTTGCCCCTGTGGTCCAGTTCTGTTAGTTCAATAAAGGTTCTTGCTGTTATCATATCACTGGATCTTGCTTGGTGGGAACCCACCTAAAATTCATTACCAATTCAGGAAGTGTTTCCAGTGAAGGAGAGACCACCTTAGAGACCTGTGCAGATAAACGGAGGACCTTATCGTGATCTAGCTTTGGCGGTCTGAGTACTTGCCGTGACGCCAAAACAGGCCTGTGGGTAAAGAGAGGGTTGCTATGGTATTTTATTCCACATGCCAATGAGCCAATTCACTATGTGAGTGGGCTTGAGGGCTTCTTTCTGATGATGGGCTTGTGAAACAAGATAGAGATTTTGCCGTTGCAACAATCACCCCACTGCCCAGCAGTCTCTCTGACAAAGTTGGTGGAAGTTGCCTCAGATGTGCTGTTCAAGAATCTCTCTCCCATGGGTGAATATAATAAAGGACCGGTCTTTTAGCTGACCTGTTTTGATTGTCTCTGTTATAGCAAAGAATGGCAAAGTCTTTTCTTTCCTAACCATACAGGCTAAATCAATTCAAAAGTTCAGGAGAACTGAACTGAATTTCTCTGATGTTTCTTTAGGGTGGCCCCATGCAAAGGAGGGCAGCTCTCAGCTCTGGTTCTCAGAGTATTCAGGAGGGGCTTTCAGCTGGTGCAGACTCAGGGCAGGTTCCCATTGTGCTACAATTCTTCAGCATTGTAAGGTATCTTACCAATTTCCTTTTGCAGTTCATCATTTTTGTTGGCAGAACACCGCATTTCCTCTGATACGTTTTGAGCTGCAGCGAGTATTTGGAAGTCTGAAAGATTTGAAACAGTTTAAGGCAAGAGTATCTGAAATCTGAAAGGCTGATCAATGGAAGACAGCAACATTGCAGCTGATACTAGGGGTTGGTGGTAGTACGACAGCACACAGAGTGACAAGGACTTAGAGATTGTGGGGGGAGGGGCGCTCATTTAATCTCAGGCCTTATATTGAGGTTCCCTATGCCTTGATTGTGGCTGCCCTGGTGGTCTGAACTCCTGTTTCCATTTGGCTGTTGCTTCTGTCATCAGATGGTTGGCCTTCCTTAGAGAGCTTTAGATTTTTGTTTGTCTAGATACACCTGTCCTCTTTGTCCTACACACTTGCATTTGCCAAGCTGCCTCATGCCCTGCCACATGCTTATAAATTCTTGGATCATTTGGCTCCCTCCCCCTGAGCTTTGCTTACTTTGGAGTGCCCTTTAAAAATGAACCAGGTTTACAAATAGGTCATGAGTTCATCTATCCAGAGCTAATTTTCTAAAAAAAGAGGCACTGGAACTCACCATGAATGCCCCCTTTGTTCCCTTAGAATGACAATGGCGCCCACCTGAGAGGGGCTGGAACAAGAGTCCTGATGAATTCTGGCTGAAAAAAGCCCTGCATATATCGCAATCTTTACATAGGCTCTGGACTTTGGCTATGGCCTTATCCTTTGCAGCCTGTCTTCCCCAAGCACTTTCCTTCAAGGGACTGGAGCCCTAGAAGAGGGCAGGGTTGCGAGGACCAGGAATGGGGGCTCTCCCACAGCAAATGAGGATTAGTTTGGAAAGGAGCAGACAATTGCAACTGGAAAGGGAATTGTCCCGGGTGTCCCAGGGACCCATGTTAGCCTGTGCATCTGTTCGAAGTGCTGGAACTCACTTATTCAGGGAGAACAAAACAGTACCATTGCTTTCAGTGGGTGACAGCTGTATCGCCCTCCCTGATATCAAAGAGACATGAAAGGGGTAAATTGGAAGGTGGATCCTGGCATCTATTTTTGGAAATGCTATTGGCATTGAAGCAAAGCCCATGACATTACAGTGGTGCCTCGCAAGACGAAATTAATTCGTTCCGCAAGTCTTTTCGTCTTGCGGAAATTTCGTCTTGCGAAGCACGGTTTCCCATAGGAATGCATTGAAATTTAAACAATGCGTTCCTATGGGGGGAAAGTCCAAGCCTCCTGCCGGCGAGCGGGGAGAGCAAGCGGCAGAGCGAGCAGCAGAGCGATCGGTGAGCGGGGAGAGCAAGGAGAGCAAGCAGGGAGCGCAGGGGGAAGCCAGGAAAGCAAGCGGGGAGCACGATCCGAAGCGGGTGTGTGCGGTGCTGCTGCTCCCGGGGTGAGCGGGGGGAGCAACGAGAGCAAGCGGGGGGGGCGGGGTGTCGCCGCGTGTGCGCGCGTCAGCACGACGCCCCGCCCCCGGGGGATCCGGGCGGGGGCTTCGGGAAGCGGGGGAAGCCAGGAAAGCAGCGGCTTCAGCGGGGAGCACCCCCGCCCGGCAGGGGGGGGGCGTCGCCGTGCGTGTGTGCGTCAGCCAGGAACGTGCCGCGAGCCCCGCCCCCCAGGGGTGCCTCTTGGCTTCCCGCCCCGGGCAGCGGGGAGCGCCCCTGGGGGGAGGGGGGAGCCAGGCGGGGGAAAGCAAGCGGGGAGTGCGATCGCAGCGTGGAAAGGAGCGGGGAGGGCCTCGAAGCCCTCTCCGCCGCCTCCGCCAGCCTCCTGCAGGCTGAGCAGGTCTCCTCCGGGTGAAGAGGCGCAAAGGGCCGTGGCCACCCGCCTGCAGCGGGGCGGAGAAGTGGCCCTGGTCGGAGTCTCCACGGGCTGAGGAGCCTCAGCCATGGCGGGAAATGGAGGCAGCGGCGATGGAGAAGGAGAGGCAGTTGGGTCTTCCCTCGCTCGCCGCTTGCTCTCCCCAAGCCACAGCCAAGAAGGGCGGCGAGAGCGGTGAGTGAGCGGCGGCAGCAGGAGAAAGCTGGGTGTGGGGAGCAGGGGCCGCAGTAAGGGAGAAGCCGAGGCTAAAATGCGCGCCAGACCTACCTCCTCCCTCCCGGAGCGGCAGGCTCGGCTGCTCCACCTTGGAACTTGTGAGCCTCGGCGGTGGGAGGAGGCGAGCTGCCGCTTCCGGTTCCCGCCACTGCTGCCGCTCTCCTTGCAGCAGCAGGTTCCGGCTTTTTCTTAAAGTGGTACCGCGCAAGACGATTCGTTTTGCGAGTCACGGCCATTAAAAAATTCGTTTTGTGAATCACCTAAAAAATCGAAAAACCCTTTCGTCTAGCGGGTTTTTCGTCTTGCGAGGCATTCGTCTTGCGAGGTACCACTGTAGTTGCAAAGTATGCAAACTATGTACTTACATAGAAGGAAAAGCAGCAGTGTCATGGCAGTGAGGATGAAAATCTCAAGTACGACAAATCTTTCACCCATTGGAGATGTGATGAAAGCAACCATGTTCTGAAAAGCAGATGCTTCAAGAAAGAAAATTCTGCTTAAAACCATGGAGAACCAAACTTAAAACCATGGAGAAATCTGGTTTGAACAAAGACATTGGATTCTTATCTCATTATACATAACAAAGCTATCTTTAGCCATCTCACCCCTTGCCTTTCCCTGCAAGACTAATTGCAGCCGTTAAGAGTCGTCAACAGGTTTTCCACACCTATCACCCATTCCCACCACCCTTCTGAGTAATACCCCTCCCCACTCCCTCACTATATTTAAGGATCTGGTGACTTCTGTTTCAGTGTATCTGTCTGCACCAAGGGGGAGTCAGGGCACACCCCTGAGGAGGAGGACAGTTCCCCAACACAGGAGCCAGATGTATGGAGGAACGTGACTCAAAGAAGTAGAAAGCCCAGGGATCGCTCTGAGTGTTTGGAGCTACGCAATCGTTTTGATGTGCTCTCCCTTGGCATGGAGGATGAAGAACAGACTTCATTTGAGGACCTCTCCCTCATCACAGTTGATGAGGAATATGAAGACGAGCAGCACAGTCAGTCCTCCGGGATTGTGCAAAAGACTTTGGAAGGGACTGCACATGGAAGAATCCCAACCAAGCCTAAGAGGAGGCGTGTAGTGGTGATAGGAGATTCCTTACTGAGGGGTACAGAAGCGGTGATCTGTGGGCCTGACAAGATGTCTCGAGAGGTGTGCTGTCTCCCCGGGGCCAAGATCCAAGATGTAACAGAGCAGCTGCAAGGAATCATAAAACCCACTGACAAATACCCCTTCCTTTTGGTCCATGTGGGAACCAATGACACTGCAAGCCATAGCCTCCAGAAGATCAAAAGTGATTATGAGGCTCTGGGCAGGAAGTTGAAGCAATTAAATGCACAAATTGTCATCTCATCTGTCCTCCCAGTTGAACGGCGTGGCCCAGGGAGAGAGAGAAAAATAGGGGAAGTGAACACCTGGCTTCGCAAATGGTGCCAGCAGGAACGGTTTGGATTCTTAGATCACGGTCTGAAGTTTCTTGAAGATGGACTTCTGGCAAGAGATGGGCTGCACCTCACAAAGGTTGGGAGGAATGTTTTCGCCAACTGTAGTGGATTTAGAAGATTCCTCACAGGCCCCCTCCTCCCCTTTTGGCAATTATCTGCCTCTGAGCCCTGTAGAGCTCTTAACTAGGCGGGGGAAGGTCTGCAGGAACCCCCCAAAAGCATGACCAAACACACACAAGTACGCTGCCACCACTCCCTTGCTGTGAAGCCGATAGAGGTGTCAGGGAGTCACACCTCCACCTTAATTGCACAGGCTTCACGCCTTGGCCCACTTTACCGTGTAGCCGAAGATATTCAAAAGCCTGGTAGGTTCCAAGTGGTCAGACGCTGGATTCAGCTTCACTTATTAACCAAAGGCAAAACAAGGCAACAGTAATATAATTCAAAAGTTTATTTAAAAGAAAGAGATTAAAACAAGGTTACACATTTCTAGAAGAGAGTACAAACAAAAATAAAAACGTTGTAAAATATAACTAACTAAACATACTCACAAAAGGCTTGGTTAAATAAAAGACAATTGTTCCCGGCTATCCAGCACGACACATCATGGGTTTTTCTTGGGCAGCTAGCCGCTCGCCCCCAGCTGAGAGTTACAGCCTCTTGGTCAAAACCAGCCCACAGGTATCTGACTGACGACGACAATTAGCATCTCTAAACACGAGGTTAATATACATGATAATCCCTCGTGGTCCCGATAAACACCCAACCAGATTTAAGCTCGAATATACATTCTCCAATCACCAATGACCTCAGGCGTATTTTACTAATGTCAGGTAATTAACGCAGCTGCGCGCATGTTGATTCACCGCAGGCTGCGGATGTCTGGCTACTCCCCAATTTTCCCAGCCTCGCTGTTTGATCTTTGACTCTCCCTCCCAGCTGGGCAAGGACACCACTTAGCGTAAATCTTGATTTGACTAGCTAGCCCCTTAAGAAGGGTTAGGGGGGGGAAAGTTTATCTTAAAGGGAGAACCAGGCACGGACAACAAGCCTGCATTCTCAAGATGCCCATTTCCTTACACATAATAACCTCTAATTCACCTCGGGGAGGCCTAGTCGCACTACACCCTCCCGTCTAAGATGAAATTTGGGGTGAAGTCCCGAAATTTCATCACTATATACACAATGAGGTAAATCTGGCTAAGCTGTGAGCGACAAGCACCCTTAAGTTTAGCAGCATCACTCTACAGCTTGATACATACGAGAAGAGCATCAGCAACAATATTGTTCTTCCCAGGGAGATGGGTCACAGTAAATTGGTAATCTTGCAGTGTCAAACTCCATCTCAACAGTTTTTGATTTGTATTTTTCACCCTCTTTAACCAACACAGAGGCAAATGATCAGTTTGGACCTCAAAACATTTCCATGGCACAATTTTTTGTCAAAGCCCACACCAAGGCAAAACACTCCCTCCCCATCACATAAAAGAAAAATTACTCAAGTAGACCACTGGTCGCCACTCTTCGGCTTCCTCCTGTTGGATTAGAACACATCCCAATCCTGTCTGTCTAGCACCAGCGGATAGAGACGAGGGGAGATATGGGCTGCATCACCCTGGTTAAAGTGGTGTTGCGCCAAATGGGTTCGGCCAGGCTTGGTGCTGTAAGTATTTTCAAAAGGCTTGAGGGCCTCATACGGCTCCTCAGCTTGCCGTTCTGACAGTCCTGGCAACCGTAAAACATCTGAAATTGCACCAGCCTGCTTGTATTCTTCCAAAAGGTCCATAGGTGCAGAAGGGGTATCCCCTAGGCCTCCTGAAATGGCTAGAACAGGGACCCCGGGCTCAAAGTACCGTTTTAAGGAATTAGCATGGTACTCCTTTGGGCGCCCGTGCAACTCAGAGCAATCCACCAAATAGCGCACAGTACTTAGCTTAGCTGTAACCACCCCAGGCCCACTCCATTTAACATCCAGTTTATGTGGGCGACCGGGTTTCAGGATCAGAACTTTGTCTCCCACCTCAAAATCCTTTTGTACTGCTTTCACATCATAATCCCTTTTCTGGGTCACACGTGCCCCTTCTAAATTCTCTTTGGCAAGTTCCCAGATCTCAGACAGAGTTTTTCTCAAGTTTACAAAATATTCTGACACAGAGGGTAACTTAATGCCTTCTTCTTCTTCTGACCCCTCCCACTCACTCCTGAGCATGGACAGAGGAGAATTCAAAAGTTTCCCAAAAACCACTTGGTTTGGGGCAAACCCTAGGCTTCTCTGGTAAGAGTCATTATATGCAGCTACTACAAAGGGCAAGTTCTGATCCCAATGGGGACCATGAGCCAAAGCATATTTCCTTAACATCTGGCCCAGAGTTCTTTGAACACGTTCCACCGCCCCATTTCCTTGGTGTTGAAAAGCCACTGCAGGGTGATGGGAAATCTTAGCAACCTGCAAAACCTTTTGGGTCAGTCCTGCCATAAAATTCGTACCCAGGTCTGAAACAATGACTCTAGGCATACCCAGAGTGCAAAAAGCCTGCATCAAAGCTTTCACTAAACTTTGGGCGGAAGTATTGGGTAGAGGCACCGCCCACAAATAACGAGAAGCATAATCCAAAACAGAACAGATATACATCTTCCCGCCTTTAGCTTTCGGCAAAGGCCCCAATAAATCAATTCCCCATTTTTCAAACACATGGGCCTCCAAAGGAACACTCTGCAAGGAGTTAGGTCTAGCATCTCGAGCATTCCCCACCCTTTGGCACACATCACAAGACCTTACATAATTTTTTACACTTTTATGAACATCAGGCCAATAGAAATAACGAGAGACACGTTCCAGAGTCCCCTTTACCCCAAAATGCCCAGCTAAAGCATCAGAATGAGCTAGAGTTAAGACTTTCTCACGCATGGACATAGGGACTACTAATTGCAAAACACAGTCCTGGTCTATGCTCCTCTTCGGCCAGAACTGTCGATACAGCAGATCTTTCTGATACAGAAACCCCACACGTTTCTCCCCTCGGGAAGGTTTCTTTGCTGCCTCCCGACAATCTTGCAAGGAAGGATCAGATTGCTGCTCAGCTGCAAACACTTGTAGATTTTCCAGCACGGCAGGAGTCCCAAACTCAGTCACTGCGGCCTGGCTGGGTGGAAAGGGCGACCCCCCTCCCTCCTGAAGATTCTCAGCCAGCTGCTGACAAGAATGGCTCTGTTCCTCCCCCTCCGGCATTTCAACTAATTGTGTCTCTGTCTTTGGGGTACACTCCGATAGAGTTTGCAGGTAGGCTTTGTACCCAAGATCATTCCCAATCAAAACCGCTGTCTTACATTCCCCAGGATCATGCAGGATTACAAAATGGTCCCCCTCATATCCTTGGTAAGACACTGGCACAATCGCAGTAGGACGGTAGATAGCGTCCACCCCATATGGGGAAACCTTCAAAGGCTTTGGCTGGATCTGCTGTGGCAGAACCAAGTTCTTTGCCACACTGGTGATATCAGCTCCAGAGTCACGGAATGAATCAACAGTAATACGATTAATTCTGATGGGTGCAGAATATTCCCTATTCGCCCACTCTATGTGTGGTGCCACAGCCACATTTGTCCCAGTCCCAACAGGTCCCGCACCAGGAGCAGAGGCAACAGACATAATACTTCTAGGAGCCACAGCAGGCGGCTTCAAACCCTGCTCCCTCCCGTCTAGGTTGGTGGTCTTCCTCGCCATCTGGGCTTGGCTCTCCGCATCCCAGTCTTCTCCATGGGGTTGGATCACACGAACCGCCGGAGTAGACGAAGCTACGGGGCCCCGCTTTTCTTTTAAAAGCGGACAAAATGCTTTGACATGGCCCCCCCGCTTGCAGAAAAAGCAAAGGCCCGAGGCAGGGGTAATTTTGGCCTTGTCGCCTCCCCCCGACACAGAGTCCTTAGGCACCACTCCAGGTTTTTTCTCCCACTCTCTGGGTTGCAAAAGCAGCCTTCCCCACCGACCCTAAATTAGCAGATCGGCCTCCGGCCGGCTGACTTTTATTGCCCAAATTAGTCCTGTTCAAGCGGAACGATTCTGCATACTTCGCAGCCTGCTCATAAGTAGTTGGATTTTGGTCTGCCACTAAGCTAGCCAGTTCTGCAGGCAGATAGCGCATAAACTGCTCCAAAATCATAGTTTGTCTTAACTTCGCAAAGGTATCCACTTCTGCGGCTGACAACCAAAAATCAAACTGCTGCGCAACTTTTGCTGCAACAAGAGGAAAGTTCTCTGTGGACGCTGACTTGTCCACCTTCCGAAAGGCGCGTCTGTAACATTCTGGCTGTCGGCCATAACGTTGAAGTACAAGCTCTTTATAAAGTCGATAATTTAAGAATTGTTGTGCTGGCATCTGGCCCAACAAATCAGCCAGCTCTGCTGTAACTAAAGGCCGTAAAATGGTCATATATAAACGCTCAGGCACACCCACTTCTTTGCAAGTCAGTTCGAAACAGTGTTAGAAAACTTAACACGTCATTGGGTGGCTTGTAAGTTGGAAAGAGCTTCAAATTAATGTCTTGCAACGCAACCTCGCCTGGTGATCGTCTTGGGGCAACCCGGGGATGCTCTTCCCGGCTGTATTCTCGAGGAGGGGGGTAATACGCCCTACGTCCCTCCGGACGCTCTGCCTGTTCTTCCCAGCAGTCCTGCCGGTTCCTTGGGCGCGGCAGATAGACTTCCCCCTGCTCAGTCCATTGAGGCAGCCCCCTGGGTCCCCTCTGTCCATCCGGCAAATATGCTCTCCCAGGGCTACCCTCTCGATAAACAGGGTGCCCCATCTCATCTTCCCGATGGGCAGTGGCTCTGCGAGCCTCTCTATAGTCCCCCACATCCGTGGTCTGCCCTCTAAACTGGGGTCTCAACCCCTGATAGTCACTCACGTCTCTAGCACGGCTCCTGGGCTGATGTCCCGGCTCACGGTAGTCATCAGGATCCCTGGCACGGCCTTCCTTGGGGTATCCCGGCAGCTCCTGCTGAATCCGCTCCCCCACGCTAGCTGGTCCGGCTGCAGCAGGGTGACGCTGACGCATTCTCTGGCCGTCCATAAGGCTGCCTGAACCCCAGCCTCGACCTGGCACACACACCGTCTGCTTGGGGCGTACTGTTGGCTCGGAAGTTGTAGAATATCTTCCCTCTAGGTGCACCTCGGCTGCTCGAACCTCTTCTTCCCAACAGGTTTGAAATTGCTGCTGCACCTCTTCCCCGGCTTCTGCTAGAGGCCCTCCGGAACGGTGAGCTTCCTCCCCCTTTGAAGTTGGTCTCCTTGGCAACTCTGTCCCATAAGGCGGGGGACTAAGACTTTCTCTCGACCCCCATCGGTCCAGAGTCTGCAAAGTCTCAGTCGGGTCTGACACTCCTGCCATCCCTAACTTACTAATTACAAAACGTTTGTACTCTTCACAAGAAATACGTGCCCACACAATTAGTGTTTCTTAGTTTGCCTTTGATCAGCGAAGTCGAAAATCCCACCGCTGCCACCATGTAGCGGATTTAGAAGATTCCTCACAGGCCCCCTCCTCCCCTTTTGGCAATTATCTGCCTCTGAGCCCTGTAGAGCTCTTAACTAGGCGGGGGAAGGTCTGTAGGAACCCCCCAAAAGCATGACCAAACACACACAAGTACGCTGCCACCACTCCCTTGCTGTGAAGCCGATAGAGGTGTCAGGGAGTCACACCTCCACCTTAATTGCACAGGCTTCACGCCTTGGCCCACTTTACCGTGTAGCCGAAGATATTCAAAAGCCTGGTAGGTTCCAAGTGGTCAGACGCTGGATTCAGCTTCACTTATTAACCAAAGGCAAAACAAGGCAACAGTAATATAATTCAAAAGTTTATTTAAAAGAAAGAGATTAAAACAAGGTTACACATTTCTAGAAGAGAGTACAAACAAAAATAAAAACGTTGTAAAATATAACTAACTAAACATACTCACAAAAGGCTTGGTTAAATAAAAGACAATTGTTCCCGGCTATCCAGCACGACACATCATGGGTTTTTCTTGGGCAGCTAGCCGCTCGCCCCCAGCTGAGAGTTACAGCCTCTTGGTCAAAACCAGCCCACAGGTATCTGACTGACGACGACAATTAGCATCTCTAAACACGAGGTTAATATACATGATAATCCCTCGTGGTCCCGATAAACACCCAACCAGATTTAAGCTCGAATATACATTCTCCAATCACCAATGACCTCAGGCGTATTTTACTAATGTCAGGTAATTAACGCAGCTGCGCGCATGTTGATTCACCGCAGGCTGCGGATGTCTGGCTACTCCCCAATTTTCCCAGCCTCGCTGTTTGATCTTTGACTCTCCCTCCCAGCTGGGCAAGGACACCACTTAGCGTAAATCTTGATTTGACTAGCTAGCCCCTTAAGAAGGGTTAGGGGGGAGAAAGTTTATCTTAAAGGGAGAACCAGGCACGGACAACAAGGCCTGCATTCTCAAGATGCCCAATTTCCTTACACATAATAACCTCTAATTCGCCTCGGGGAGGCCTAGTCGCACTACACCAACAATCTCAAAAACCTCATCAGGAGGGCTTTAAACTGACTTATGTGGGGGAGGGAGATAGTGGTCCTGAAGGTAGGAGTCTATCAAGTGCTGAAGATGATCATCCAAATGTCAAGAGCCAAATGGAGCAAACAGCATGCAGACCTAGTAGTGGGAAGGAAAAATCCTTAAATAAGAGACTAGGGGGAATGATCAATGGTCTTCAATGTCTGTATACTAATGCACAGAGCATGGGAAATAAACAAGATGAACTTGAGCTCTTGGTACACCAAACTAAATATGACATAATAGGCATCACTGAAACCTGGTGGGATGAGTCTCATGATTGGAATGTAGTAATAGAGGGATACAATCTATTTCAGAGAAATAGATCAAACAGAAAAGGAGGAGGGGTGGCATTATATGTCAGGGATGTGTATACCTGTGAAGAGATCCAGGATTTAAAACTTCAAAGCCAAACTGAGAGTATCTGGGTCAAAATTAAGGGAGAGAAAAATAACAGTGATCTCATTGTGGGAGTTTACTACAGATCGCCAAGCCAAACTGAGGACACAGATGATGCTTTCCTGGAACAGATGACCAAGTATTCAAAAGGAAGTGAGATAGTAGTAATGGGGGATTTCAACTATCCTGATATTTGTTGGATGTCAAACTCAGCCAAGAGCACAAGGTCGAACAGATTCCTCACTGGCCTTGCAGACAATTTCATTGTCCAGAAAGTGGGAGAAGCAACAAGAGGATCAGCCATTTTAGATCTGGTCTTAACCAATAGTGATGACTTGGTAAGTGGGGTAGAAGTGGCAGGATCATTAGGTGGGAGTGATCATGCTCTTCTGGAGTTTATTATACAGCGGAAAGGAGCAACCAAGCATACTAAGACTCAAATTCTAGACTTTAAGAAAGCTGACTTCAGAAAATTTAGGGAAATGCTGGGTGTGATCCCATGGTCAGTAATACTAAAAGGGAAGGGAGTTCATGATGGATGGGAGTTTGTTAAAAGGGAGATATTAAAAGCACAACTTCAAGCAGTACCAATGAGACGAAAACATGGAAGGTGCCTAAAGAAGCCAGGGTGGCTATCTAAAGAACTTTTAACTGATTTAAGATTTAAAAGGGATATGTACAAAAAATGGAAAAAGGGGGAAGTCACCAGAGAGGAATTCAAACAAATAGCCAGCAAGTGTAGAGACAAAGTCAGAAAAGCTAAAGCACAGAATGAACTCAGGCTTGCTAGAGAGGTTAAAAGCAATAAAAAGGGCTTTTATGGGTATGTCCGTAGCAAAAGGAAGAACAATGAAACAGTGGGGTCACTTAGAGGAGAAGATGGTGAAATGCGAACAGGAGACAGAGAAAGGGCAGAACTCCTCAATGCCTTCTTTGCCTCAGTCTTCTCAAAAAAAGAAAACAATGCCCAACCTGAAGAATATGGGGCAGATGATTCAGCAGGGGAAACACAGCCCAGAATAAGTAAGGAGGTAATACAAGAATACTTGGCTAGTTTAGATGTATTCAAGTCTCCAGGGCCAGATGAACTACATCCAAGAGTATTAAAAGAACTAGCAGAGGTGATTTCAGAACCACTGGCAGTAATCTTTGAGAATTCCTGGAGAACTGGGGAAGTACCGGCAGACTGGAGGAGGGCAAATGTTGTCCCTATTTTCAAAAAGGGGGAAAGAGAAGACCCAAACAATTACCGCCCAGTCAGCCTGACATCAATACCAGGAAAGATTCTAGAGCAGATCATTAAGCAAACGGTCTGTGAGCACCTAGAAAGGAACGCTGTGATCACTAAAAGTCAGCATGGGTTTCTGAAAAATAAGTCATGTCAGACCAATCTGATCTCATTTTTTGACAGAATTACAAGCCTGGTAGATGAAGGGAATGCTGTGGATGTAGCCTATCTTGATTTCAGCAAGGCCTTTGACAAGGTGCCCCATGATATTCTCGTAAAGAAGCTGGTAAAATGCGGACTAGACAATGCTACCATTCAGTGGATTTGTAACTGGCTGACTGACCGAACCCAAAGGGTACTCATTAATGGCTCCTCTTCATCCTGGAGAGAAGTGACTAGTGGGGTGCCACAGGGTTCTGTCTTGGGCCCAGTCTTATTCAACATCTTCATCAATGACTTGGATGATGGGCTTGAGGGCATCCTGATCAAGTTTGCAGATGACACCAAATTAGGAGGGGTGGCTAATACCCCAGAGGACAGGATCACACTTCAAAATGACCTTAACAGATTAGAGAACTGGGCCAAAGCAAACAAGATGAATTTTAACAGGGAGAAATGTAAAGTACTACACTTGGGCAAAAAAAATGAAAGGCACAAATACAGGATGGGTGACACCTGGCTTGAGAGCAGTACATGTGAAAAGGATCTAGGAGTCTTGGTAGACCATAAACTTGACATGAGTCAACAGTGTGATGCAGCAGCTAAAAAAGCCAATGCA
>OFHU01003261.1:0-10392 GCA_900245905.1 Lacerta viridis | reverse complement strand
TTGAACCCTCAACTGAGGTGGTCCAGGGTTGTTGTTTTTTTTAGGGTGGGGGACTGGGTGCAAAGAGCACCCCCTACCCCCCACACTGCCTTGCTTCAAAGTTCTGGATTTGTGCCTCTAGCCATTCCTGTTGGAAGGAGGGAAAGGGAGATAAATCGAGAATTGTTCTTTCTCCGTTATAGACTCGGCTGCCACAGAGACTGCCTGGTTCACAATCCCCCAGTGGTCACCCCCAAAAGGCATCAGCCCCCCACATCCCCAATGCCCCCCCCGAAGACAGAGTGGTCTCTCTCCTCCCCAGTAACACAAAAGGGGCCACAAACTTTCACAGACCCTAAAAAAATCTCTGAGCAGAAGAACCCTTATAAACTCAGAGGAAATCCTTGTATTCTTGGTTTCCCTTTGGGGCAAGGAACTCAGGGCAGAGTTACATCCTTGCTATATTCACAACAACCCTGTGAGGAGTCATGGACTGGTCTCTCGAAGGATTACCCCAACTTTCTATCTAGTCACCCCAAACACAAATGCCCCCCAGAATCAGCTTTTGGGGCTGTTATGGCTCTGGAATTAGGGGATTTTAAAGTCTGTGTGTTTGGGAGCAGAGAAAGTCCCTTTTTGCATCACCTAAAGCCCCCCTCTCCCCCTCCTCCCCCCCCCCTGCAGTGGAGGACACCCTGGTGGAGCTGGACTTCTTCCAGGAGAGCTTCCCTTCGGAGAAGAAGTCCGGGGAGTTCCTGCTGGAGTTTGACAACGAGGAGATCCTGCACGTGGACTGGGAGAAGAAGCAGAACGTCTGGAGGCTGCCGGACTTCCAGCGCTTCACCAGCTTCGAGGTGCAGGGCGCCCTGGCCAACATCGCCGTCATGAAGAACAACATGGAGGTGCTCATGAAGCGAAGCAACCGCACCCGGGCCCTGAACGGTAGGACACGCGAGGGGGGCAGGGGAGGGAGCTGGGGGGGGCAGGCAGTGGGAGATCAGCTTCTAATGCAGCTATATTGCTATGCTTCCATTTATAGACTGCTTAAAATGGGTTTCAATCCCATGTCTTTCTCCATCTCCTTCCTCAGTTGCTCCTTCGGCCACTGTGTACCCAGAAAACGCCGTGGAACTGGGGGACCCCAACGTCCTCATCTGCTTCGTGGACAGGTTCTCCCCCCCCAGTGCTGAACGTCACCTGGCTGAAGAACCAGGAGGTGGTCTCGATTTCGGGCGTGGGTGGAGGAGACAGACTTCTACCCCAGCGTGGACAGACAACACTTTCCGCAAGTTCAAGTTCTCCTACCTCTCCCCCTTCGTCCCTCAGCAGGGAGACATCTACGTCTGCCAAGTGGAGCACTGGGGGCATCCCAGAGAGGGAAAGATGGAGAAGATCTGGGGTAAGCACCGGGCAGGATGGGGGCTTTTCTTTGGGACTGTAACCCAAAAACCCAGATTCATGGCTTATAAGAAACACGTTCTGATGATCAGAGTAATTTATGCAAGTGAAGTAAACTTGGAATTTTGATTAATTTATTCTGATCTTGCTCACCGTGGGACACAAAAAGGAGCTCAGACGCCTTTTGGGGGTTCCTTGAGTTAGTTTCTCTCTGTTTAACTTAAAAGTGTGTATTAAGGGCTGTGGGGCAGGTGTGTCAGGACTCCTGGGATCTTTCTTTCGCTGAACATACACAGAGAACACACACAGGGGTCCCTCCTCACCCCTCTCCTCTCTCTCTCCATCCCAGTTTCCAAGGCGCCCTCTCCCATCCCGGAGACGATGGAGAACGTGCTGTGTGCCCTGGGCTTGGCCTTTGGCATCCTGGGCATCATCGCGGGCACCATCCTTTTCTTCAAGGCCATGAGGATGAACGATCGCAGGGGCCTCATGTGAGTCGAACCCGTTTCCCTTCATGGGCTCAGAGACAAATGCAAGGGGTGGGGTGGGCCTCATCCTGCCCAGAAGGTGCTCAGCCTCAATACTCCCAGCTCACCAGCTCCCTTCTCCTTCCTTTTCAGATAATGGGGGATTCCTTTCCTGACAGCCTCTTCCTCTCAGCTCAGCTCCTTTGCCAAGAGTCTCTCCTGCTATGAATCCGCTGGAAGGAGTTTCTACCTCCGTGTGCAGATTATCCTTGGAAGCTTTTCAGATAATATGTTTAACTTTGGAGAACAATTATGAAAGCCAAAGATGCTTAGGCAGACTTAATTACTTTTCTCCCTTTTATGTTTACCTCTTAACAAAGAAATTGCTCTCAGACTGTTTAAGTAAAGAAGAAAAGTATATGGTTTGCTCACATTAAATGTCTTGCCATGGTTCAACATTTACAGCTCCCTCTATGCAGGTTCTGTAACTCCCTCTTGCCTTTGCTTCTGGCTGCCCAGTAATTGTGCATTTCATAGAATCATTGAATTGCAGAGTTGGAAGGGACCCCAAGGGTCATCTAGTCCAACCCCCTGCATTGCAGGAATCTCAACTAAATCATCTATGACAGAGGGGCTTGTGGTTCGGCTGCAGGTCCTCCCACAAACTCCATGGTTGAGTCAGGATAGTGTTTTGTGGGGGCTTCCTGCTTTGCCTCGCCTTCCCTCTGCGTGGCTCAAGGAGACTCCCTTCCAACAGAGTGTCAGGCATACTAATTCATATCTCCACCCCACTTACCAAAACATTCACCTCTCTCTCTAGTTTTTGGAGAGAGCCTTACTCAGTTCCGTGCATTGCACTGCAGGAATACACCCCTCAGGTGTTTCCTTAATGCCAAAGGCTTCTGTGCAAGCCAGTTGCTGTTTTTCATACATGCTCCCATATTTCCAAAAGCAATACATAAATCTTACAGTTTGTTGATTTGTTTCTAGTGCTGTTTTCTCTGCTTATAATTTCTGGATATATTTATTATTACAAAGTGAAAAGGTGACTCATTGAGGAAATGGGTAGCATGGCAATCAGAGTGGCTACGTTGACCCCTTGTGTCTTTAGGGCCAAATTCTGGGAGATGGAAGACCAGGGGAGCCAGCTAGAGCAGAGGGACTCCTATCAGTCTGATAACCCGACTCTTCTGATCCTCAGGGCCTGCTGTGGGTTGTGTGAAGCACCAAACTATTATCCCACAGGATCCGGGGTGCCCCACTCTGTGGGAACAGAGGAGAGAAACAGAACAGCCCACTCCCCTGTCCTAAAATGCCTCACCAGAGCAGAGCACCTGTTATTCCTGAGGCTGGAGTGATTGATGGGGGGAAGAAGGAGGAAATGTGCAGAGAGCCCCTCCAAATCCAGTGTGCATGAATGCATGTCTTCTGCCAAAGAGAACAACCCACAGGGGAGGGGTGTGTTTCTGGAAATGCAAGGTCAGGGTGTGACCCAGTCAGCCTGGCCAAACCTCCATCTGTGTTGCCCGGAGCATTCCTTAAAACCCTCAGGGAAGGCTTCACTCTTTCCTGGGAGCTCCCTATCTTTCCCCTATTTTTGTGTCCTCATTAAGATAAATCAATGCAAGTTGAAGGAGTTGTTGAGCTCTTTCTCTCCCCCTTTCAAGAGTCTCCAGAAGGTAAATGACACCACAGAGCGGGGTTTGGGAGAGGCGTCCTTCCTGGTGCCAAGGCTTCAGCAGGAACATCACAGAGGCCAACAGACAAGGCCCAGCTTGCTGTGCAATCTCATACCTTCCTCTGGATCTCAGGTGGTGGGATCCAAATGGGGGTGGGGGAGTCAATTAATGCAGCAAGACAAAAGGCAGAGTTTGGCAGAGGGGCAGCATAGGAGTGCCATCAGGGCAAGACTTGGGGGCAGAAGGCCAGGGCCCCAGTCAGCAGAAGGAGCAGGGGGCCCCCGAAGGCTGCAGGGCTGACTCTCCACATCTGGAAGCAGCTGAAGGAACACATGCTACCAGGACCTCTGTAAGGAGGGTAAGAGTCGGAGTCTGGCATTGCCAAGAGACCCCAAGTGGGCAAGAAGGGGCCCCTGAGCCACGATCCTTCAGTATGGCAACATTTCTCCAACTTCATCTGGGATAAGTCTGGTCTGATGCAAGTGAACAGCAGGTGGGCTGATCCCCGAAAGTCAGAAGTCGGAGAAGGGCTGATCCAGAGGGAAAGAGTTAGGGAGAAAGTGGGGTGCGGGTGGCCTGATCTTTGCAGGAGGTCTTCTTCCTCCTCCTCCCTCCCTCTTGCCTATCAAAGGCTCCTTCTCCCCTTCAGCAGCCGAGGATGCAGTCAGAGACCACCAAGTGCGGCACTCTAATGGGTTTGGCAAGAGCAACGCGTTTCCTGCCCAGCAACTGATGACCAGGCAGCATTGGGACATGTGATTGGCTCCGATCAAGCCTCCCCTCCAGGAAAGTCCCCAGCAAGACAAAACAAAAGCAACACCCTCCCCCCCCCAGCAGAAGCAGAAGCATCAATAGCAACTGTGCTTTACCCCTCCCCCAACCCTGTTTTGTGCTTAAACACAGAAGTGCAGATTGTGACATTCGGGGTTCCCTCGAAACAGGAACTTTTTAAACAAGTCATCGGTTGGAACTGTTCTAGCTTTAAGATCCGCTTCACAGAATTAACGGGGGGGGGGGAGTTAAGAGGCTGTCGATAATCATCCCATGTAAAATGTGAAATCCCACACTCTAATTTCTATTTCTGGGCTTAAATGCAAAACTGCAAATGGCAGACCCTTCATATTCCACTGCCAAGAACAACGTTTGCAAGCTGTGAGCTTGTGACAGCCTCTGCATTTTGCTTCAAAGAGGGAGGAGCCAATATTATCCCAGCACTCAGTGTCCCCCCTTTCCCCCCATAGTGAGAATTCTCTGCATCTCGTTTTTCTGAAGGAAAAAAAATGGTTTCAAAAAAAATGACCAATCAAATAGGTTGTAAGCAGGGGCATAGGGGTGGGGGGTTGGGCAGGTGCCCCCAATCAATCAATAAAAATCAATTAACATGCAAAGCAAACTGAGGTTCTGCCCCCTAACAAAAGGCCTGCCCCTCAAAAAAAACAAACAATTGTGGCTACACCCACTGTTGCAGGTTATCTGTATATGTGCTTCCAATCCAATAATCTGATTTGCACATTGGTCCAGTTCCTGGTGGGGGCACAAAACAGTAGCAACACCTGATGCCAGATGCTCAGTTTAACAGTGGAGGAGTCACTTCCAGAGAGACGGGCCTTAGCTGGAGCAGCCAATAGTGAAGGCAGAGAGGAGAGAGAGAGAGAGAGAGAGAGGAGGAAATTCTGGGTCAAAATCTCTTCTGAATACAAGATGCTCAGGGATGGACTGCCAGGTGATAAAGTGGGATATCAAATCCAAACTCTTCTTCTTCTCCAAATTGGGCATGAGAAATGTGGGTTTTGTGGACCCCAGAGGCACTGACGCTTCAGATCTATATTCCACAACCGCTCCCATGGGAGAAAGGACTGTCCCACTGTAGCTGCAGCATCATGTTTTCACAGCCCTCTCGTCAATGTGCTACATTTCTCCCTGCTGTGCTACATTTCTCCTTGCAGGCAGTGCCAATATAATTTGGGTGTACATGCAGCTCCTGCCTGAGGCTGGGAAGGAGGCCTCTTGGTGGAAGAAACAGAGCAAGAGGAGGGAGGGGGGCAAAGGGAGTCCCTGGACAGGAGGGGCAGGATCCAGGCAGTTTGCGCCCTGGTGACAGAAGCAGGACTTCTGGGCCCATAGCAGCACATGTCTCCCTCCCCCACCTCTCCCTGATTTCTGGCAGCAGAGGAGACGCTGCAGAAAGGCGCTGGGGGGCGGGGAGTTTCGCTTCCCCACACATGGAGACATGGAGCACAGCTCAGCATTCAGGGAAATGAAAGAGGGAAGCTGGCCACGATCCAGGAGACTGAGGTCAAGTCAACGGTGAGCACAGCAAAGCCTCCTCACAGAGAAGTAGCTTCCAGCCCCCCCTACAGCACGGCCCCCCCCCCTTTCAGCCAGGCAGCAATGGCTTATGAGGAATTGCGATTTTAGGGAAGGAGCCCCTTGGGAATGGCTGAGCTGAACGGAATGGGGCTGGGCAAGCCCCATGGCACCCTCTGCTAGAGAAATAGGGGCTCCCCATAGCACCCTCTGCTTGAGAAATAGGGGTGGGGGGAGAGTTCCTTGGAGACAAGGTCTTGCTGGTTGTCACTCCTGACAGTAGAGAAAAGAAACAGAGCAGCTCACCCCCCTCCTGCGTCAGTAGAGCAAAGTGGGTCATCTCTTCCTAAGGCAGGAGGGATGAGGAAGTGGAGAGAACGTGCAGAGACCCCTCCAAGTCCAGCGTGGCTCCTCAAGGGTGTGGGGCACAACGCACCTGGGATGTGGCCCAGGATGAGTTGGCTGTGGGGCAGAGACAGGTCTCTTCAACCTTTGCAGACCAAAGACCCCCTTTCAACCCAAACATGCATTTCTTAATATTTTATTCTACATCTGCGTGGTGTCAGGGCTCCTGTTGCAGCGCACCTGGGATCAGGCTGCGACCCACCAGATGAACACCAGTGGCACAGGACATGTCCTAAAAAGCCCAAGGAAGGAGTCACTGCTTTCGGGGATCATTATCTGCTGTTTCCCCTCCTTTGCCCCTATTCTGTGTCTGCCTTGTAGAAATGCCTCATTCCAAAACTGAATGCAAGTCGAAAGAGTCGTCCAGCTCTTCCTCCCCTTGGCAAGAGTCTCCTGGAGGGAAATGACCCCCCAGAGAAGGGTTTCGGAGAAGCGTCCCTTCTGGAGCCAAGGCTTGTGCAGGGACAACCCAGGGACTGAAAGACAAGGCCCAGCCTGCTGTGGAATATTACACCTGACAGTTGTCACGGTTTCTTTAGAAGGGGAAATGGGATCTTTTTTTGCAGATCTCTTTCACCATAAGAGCAAACATTCTCCTGGATCTCAAGGAGAACCTTCAGCAAAGTATCATGTGGGGAGGGGGGCCAGGGGAGCTACCAGGGCAAGGCTGTGGGGCAGGAGGCCAGGGCCCTACTCATCAGAAAGAGCTGTAGGTCTTGTGAATGTGAAAGGGCCAATTTGCCTTGAAATGCGACCATTTGAAGAAGGGGAGTCTGCCAAGGGCACCCAAGAGTCTAAGATCGTCCCAGGGCCTTCTAAGTGGTGGTGGAGGGCCTCCTTGGGATGAGCAGAGCAGCCTCTCCCAGAAGCCCAGAACAAAGGATGGCCCCCACTTTCATCAGTTTTACAAATTCAGGTAGGTAGCCGTGTTGGTCTGATGCAGTCGAAATATATAGTTTGTTCTTGGTATTGATAAGGATTTGAATGGGGGGGGGGTCACCTAAACAAAGCTTCCTCCCGAGTAAACCTGCGGGAACGGAGCGATGCCCTCAAGGGACCCCTCCGGAAAGCGTCCCCTCTCCCAGCCCAGACGGTTGTTGCACAAGCAGTACACGAACTCCCTTCTAGATTCCAAGAACCTTCCCCAACAAATAAAGCTTTCCTTCTCTTTTCCCGTTCAAATCTGAACCGTTCTATACTCTATGAATGAGCAATACTTCTCAATGGAGAGCATGCTAGCCAATGGGGAAATTGCATTCAAATCTGCAAAGAGCGCTCAACTACAGCTCTCTGCACGCCTCGTTACCCCTCTGACATGCCGATGACGTTGAAACTTAGGCAATCAAGGACTTCCGGTTTCTCCGCTGATCGGGAAGGAGCGCGGGTGATCTCTGTGGAGAGACCCCAAACTTTGCAGGGAGTTTAAGGGGTTTAGTTTGGGTTCTACAAACCCCAAAACCCAAGATAAAAAAGTCTTGGGGACGCAGGATACGTCAAGAGACTATCCAGCTCGGATACGAGGCTTGTAAATTGAGGAGTCTGGAGGGAGCGGGACGCACGGTGTATCATACCCTGCAAAGTGCTGCCTCGAGCTCCACGGGAAAGCGGAGAAGCTTTCTGGGATTTAATTTTCATCCCCAGTGTCTTAAAAAGAGAACAGATAAAGGGAGAAGAAGGAAAGAAGCAACAAAAGAGATCCGGGGGCAGTAAAAGGTATGACAGAAAGGAAACTCTTCAGGCACTGCGGGGGAGGCGGAATGGCACGAGACGCTGAGCTGTGAGAAGGAAGAACTGCTGAGTAATTGATACAAGGCAGAACATTGTATTGAATCATAGCTGTCAAGTATCCCATATTGGCCGGGATTCCTCCGTTTTTAACTGCGTTTCCCGCTGCAGTCCCGGATGACTAAAAAACCCATATATTCCCGGGTTGTGTGCCATTCGCGCCTCTCATAAGCTGCACCTGTGGCTGCCGCCGCCTGTCCCACGCTTGCTTTGGTGCGCGAGGCTCCACCCGGCTCGTGCCTGAATGAGCACCCGGCATTGGCATTGGCGCTGTCGCCAGCCGCCGCCGCCTCAGTGCAGGCAGCACTAAGTGGAGGAGGGCGGGAAGGCGGCTGCTGCTGCTGGTGGTGGTTCCTACCGAGGTGGCCTCAGCTTGGCCTGAGGCGCCCGGCCACAAGGGCTCTCTGGGGGTGCCTGCGTGGCATGGACGGTGCCCAAAGGAGCCGAGCAGAGTGCCCTAAGCGCCATGTCCGAGCCGCGGCGCTCCCTCCCTGGGCGAGGCGTGTTGGGAGGGGGGAGTTCTCACACCCGCTCTCCTCAGGAGCTTCACCTCAGCCTCCTGCGCTGGGCGGGAGGGGTGGGCGGGGGGAGCATCGGAGGAGAGAGAGAGAGGCAGGCGAGGGGACTGTCGCCTCTGCCTCTTCCTCGGCGGCTCTCAGGCAGCCGGAACCGCATGCAGAATGATATTTAAGTACTTTTCTTCATATATAATAAAATTTATTTAAATAAACAAATAAAATGAGTGTTAAAATAATTTCTTGGAATGTGAACGGCATGAATGATAAAAATAAGAGGAACAGGATTGGACATATATTAGAAAAGAAAAAAGCAGACATAATATGTCTGCAAGAAACTCATGTAATAAAAAGACACAACAGAGTCCTAAAAAATAAGAAATTGGGGAATGATTTTATATCCTCTGATACACAGAAGAAGAGAGGGGTGGTTATTTATGTAAAAAATAAATATGATGCAAAACAAATATTTAAGGATAAGGAGGGTAGAATCTTAGGATTGCAGATTCAAAATGAAGGTGAAAAAATAATTGTAGTAGGAATTTACATCCCAAATGACACAAAAACTGAATTTTATAAAAAAAAAAAAACCTAGGAGAAATTATTAGTGAATATATTGAATACAAAGTCATTTTATTGGGGGATTTCAATGGAGTAACATCCCTAGAACTAGACAGATCGGAAAAAAAGAAAATAAGAACAAATCAGGGGAAATTGCCAATTACATTCGAATCAATGATAGAAAATAATGGATTAGTGGACATATGGAGGTGGAAAAATCCGACAGCAAAAGAATTTAATTTTATTCAGAACCAAACAAAAGCTGGAGCAGGATAGATCATATATGGATAACAAAGGAACTAACAAACAAAGTGTTCAAAGCTGAAATCCTGCCAAAAACATTGTCAGATTATAGAGCTACCCTCATGGAAGTGAAAACTAAAGAACATAAAATATTTAGATGGAGGATGAATGAAACTATACTGGACGATGGAAAGATTTTAGCAAAAGTGAAAGAACAATTAAACACATACTTTGAACTCAATTTAAATAAAAGCACGGATATAAACATAGTATGGGATGCCAGCAAGGCTGTGATAAGGGTTTTTTAAATCCAACAGAGTTCAATTCAAAAAAGAGCGAGAGGGAGGTTTAAAGAAAATATAATGAATAAAATAAGGGAAACGGAAAATCAATTGATAAAAAAACCTGAAGATATTTAAATAAAACGAAAGTACAAGCTTTTACAAACACAAATAGAAGGAATAATTAACCAGGAAGTGGAATGGAAAATTAACCTACTGAGGTTAAACAATTTTGAATCAGCAAATAAAACAGGAAAATGGCTAGCTCGGCAGTTGAAGAAACGGAGGAATGCAAATGTAATAAATAAAATTATACATAATAATGAAACACTAGACAACCAAGAAAAAATAAAGAATGTATTCTTTGAATTCTATAAAGACTTATATAATGCACCAAAAGAAGACAAAGGGAAGATAAAAAAACTACCTGGAGGAACATAAATTAAAAAACATCACAAAGGAACAAATAGTTTCGCTAGAAATGCCGATAACAGAAGATGAAATATTAGACGCAATTAAGAAAAGGAAAAATGGAAAGGCCCCCGGGCCAGACGGGCTACCCATAAGATACTATAAAAAAAAAATCTACAGCTGATCGATAATGTAATGAAGACAGGCCAGATTGCCAAAACTTGGGAAGAGGCACATATTACACTGATTCACAAACAAGGATGAGACCCAACAAGTGTAAAAAATTATAGGCCAATATCTTTATTAAACATATCTACAAACATATTTATTAAAATTTTTAGAAACATATTGGCACAAAGAC